>CM026390.1:106198559-106247050 GCA_014843695.1 Archivesica marissinica
GCTGTGTTAGCCACTACAACCAGTGATGTTCAAATGAATCATGTTTTATTAGCTGTGTTAGCCACTACAACCAGTGATGTTCAAATGAATCATGTTTTATTAGCTGTGTTAGCCACTACAACCAGTGATGTTCAAATGAATCATGATTTATTAGCTGTGTTAGCCACTACAACCAGTGATGTTCAACTGAATCATGTTTTATTAGCTGTGTTAGCCACTACAACCAGTGATGTTCAAATGAATCATGTTTTATTAGCTGTGTTAGCCACTACAACCAGTGATGTTCAACTGAATCATGTTTTATTAGCCACTACAACCAGTGATGTTCAAATGAATCATGATTTATTAGCTGTGTTAGCCACTACAACCAGTGATGTTCAAATGAATCATGTTTTATTAGCTGTGTTAGCCACTACAACCAGTGATGTTCGAATGAATCATGTTTTATTAGCTGTGTTAGCCACTACAACCAGTGATGTTCAAATGAATCATGTTTTATTAGCTGTGTTAGCCACTACAACCAGTGATGTTCAAATGAATCATGTTTTATTAGCTGTGTTAGCCACTACAACCAGTGATGTTCAAATGAATCATGTTTTATTAGCTGTGTTAGCCACTACAACCAGTGATGTTCAAATGAATCATGTTTTATTAGCTGTGTTAGCCACTACAACCAGTGATGTTCAAATGAATCATGTTTTATTAGCTGTGTTAGCCACTACAACCAGTGATGTTCAAATGAATCATGTTTTATTAGCTGTGTTAGCCACTACAACCAGTGATGTTCAAATGAATCATGTTTTATTAGCTGTGTTAGCCACTACAACCAGTGATGTTCAAATGAATCATGTTTTATTAGCTGTGTTAGCCACTACAACCAGTGATGTTCAAATGAATCATGTTTTATTAGCTGTGTTAGCCACTACAACCAGTGATGTTCAAATGAATCATGTTTTATTAGCTGTGTTAGCCACTACAACCAGTGATGTTCAACTGAATCATGTTTTATTAGCCACTACAACCAGTGATGTTCAAATGAATCATGATTTATTAGCTGTGTTAGCCACTACAACCAGTGATGTTCAAATGAATCATGTTTTATTAGCTGTGTTAGCCACTACAACCAGTGATGTTCAAATGAATCATGTTTTATTAGCTGTGTTAGCCACTACAACCAGTGATGTTCAAATGAATCATGTTTTATAATCAAACCTTAATCTTGCATTGTCAATATTTAAGGAATAAAATGAACGTGTGCTGCGTTTATGAGATATATAATATATCTGGTCTGATTAAAGTGTATGTGGCCGGATGTCATCTCAACATACACGTTTAATAACACACATGTATTGTATGCCCCAAATACGCGAGACACACGTTGCCTTTATTATGGCACAACAGTTGTGTTAACCCTGTATTTAAGTTGTTTCAGTTCATTTAATGGAACAACGTTGTTACTAATGCATCGCGTGGTATTATCGACACCGTTATAGAAACGCATGCAATTTGTGACGTCATACAACAGTTTGTCCAATGGCCAACGTCTCGGCGGCAATTACGTTTACCTGAATACACGCAGTAGACTGGAAGGGGACTGGAATGGGATTAGCACAACACCAATGACAATGTAAATATTATATTACTTGTGCATATATACCTTAGTTTAGTCAAAACATATTTTATTCAGTTTATATAATAATGTAAGCATATACATTATATACATCAAATTCATTAAAATTGTATTGAAATTGTATTGAAATAAACACAATGAATTCCTTTCCATGGTAGAGTTTGCTCACCGTTTGTAGTTGCACAGTACGATTAGTATACATGGTGGTACCAGTTCATTACAACATTATGTATGCGTTGCTTTGTTACCCGTATGCAAAATATATGAAAAACAAACAATATTTGCACGACATGTTATTATTGTCATATATAAATTATTATAGTAATGTATTATATAAATACATTAATCTATTTAATAGACGACATCATTGATTTACCATGTACTATATATATTTGTCTTATGCATATCGTCTGCTATCATTTTCGCGCCTAAAATATCATTCCTATTTGTGCGCGGGAATGACTAATTATCGGGACTGATTGCACATGTGGCCAGTTGTGCAATTTTAAAAGGCCGAATCGTTTGGTGCGCGGACAATCTTAATAATATTAGGTGACTTAACAGATGTTACGTCGTCTGTAAGTCTACTCGACCATCGCTGGTCTCTATATAAGAAACGAACATTATTAATCAAATTAGATACACTAAGGTGACGTCCAAGGAACGGATTGTTGCGTGATCTCAAAATTAAGATACACAATTAACTGTTTCTATGATATAAAGACATTAAGAGAATATTAACTTATGAAAGTTATAAGATTATTCAGCCGAGATAAGGAACATATTTATTTCCGGTGAATATAATATACTATTGTGAGACGAAGGTTATTGAAGCGGAAACATTAACGAGATTGTATGAAGAGAATACTTACGGATTAAAGAGATTAGAGCTGATTGGGACACTTAAAAATAAACGACTAAATCAGACTTAAACACATATAATAATAATTGAATTAAGCAGAGAGATATGCTTGAGATAAGCACTAGAAAATAAGAAATACGGAAGAAATATATTATATATAGAAGAAAGACAAAACCATGGTGTTGTGTTATTATTGTGAGACCGAAGATACAAAATACCCTTAGACAACTCCAGCGGATCATTGATAGGTTAGGAGGTCAACTGAGACATTGAGAGATAAATAGAAGTGTGTGTCACCACACCCATTGGGGGCTCGTCAGCCACACACATTGGAGGACCACGGTTCGCCACGCCCACTGGGGGCTCGTCAGCCACACACATTGGAGGACCACGGTTCGCCACACCCACTGGGGGCTCGTCAGCCACACACATTGGAGGACCACGGTTCGCCACACCCACTGGGGGCTCGTCAGCCACACACATTGGAGGACCACGGTTCGCCACACCCACTGGGGGCTCGTCAGCCACACACATTGGAGGACCACGGTTCGCCACACCCACTGGGGGCTCGTCAGCCACACACATTGGAGGACCACGGTTCGCCACACCCACTGGGGGCTCGTCAGCCACACACATTGGAGGACCACGGTTCGCCACACTCACTTAACTACATACTACTAGGATATGGAAAACTATATGAAACACTACTGGTTGTTTTTGCACCTGTCACGTTCGTGAATGTGCACATGTCACGTTCGAGAATATGCATCGGTCACGTTCGTGAATGTGCACCTATGACGTTCGTGAATGTGCATATGTCACATTCGTGAATGTGCACCTGTCACGTTCGATAATGTGCACCTGTCACGTTCGTGAATGTGCACATGTCACGTTCGTTAATGTGCACATGTCACGTTCGAGAATGTGCATATGTCACGTTCGTTAATGTGCACCTGTTACGTTCGTGAATTACACTGATCACAATTTTCAATAGTTCAATTTAGTTTAAATATTTATTCAGAAAATAACATACAAGAATAAAGCGCAAAAGAAGACATTTGGATTGGAAAACACGGAAACATATTAAAATGCTGATACTAATTTCTTTCCATAGCGGAGTTTGCACATTGGAGACAGTGGGTGGTAGGTATTGTTTCCACATTGGTGTCAGTGGATGGTAGGTATTGTTTGCACAATGGTGTCAGTGGGTGGTAGGTATTGTTTGCATATTGCAGTCAATGGATGGTAGGTATTGTTTGCACATTGCAGTCAGTGGATGGTAGGTATTGTTTGCACATTGGTGTCAGTGGATGGTAGGTATTGTTTGCACATTGCAGTCAGTGGATGGTAGGTATTGTTTGCACATTGGTGTCAGTGGATGGTAGGTATTGTTTCCACATTGGTGTCAGTGGATGGTAGGTATTGTTTGCACAATGGTGTCAGTGGATGGTAGGTATTGTTTGCACAATTGTGTCAGTGGATGGTAGGTATTGTTTGCACAATGGTGTCAGTGGGTGGTAGGTATTGTTTGCACATTTGAGTCAGTGGATGGTAGGTATTGTATGCACATTGGAGTCAGTGGATGGTAGGTATTGTTTGTACATTGCAGTCAGTGGATGGTAGGTATTGTTTGTACATTGCAGTCAGTGGGTGGTAGGTATTGTTTGCACATTGCAGTCAGTGGGTGGTAGGTATTGTTTGCACATTGCAGTCAGTGGGTGGTAGGTATTGTTTCCACATTGCAGTCAGTGGATGGTAGGTATTGTTTGCACATTGGTGTCAGTGGGTGGTAGGTATTGTTTGCACATTGCAGTCAGTGGATGGTAGGTATTGTTTGCATATTGGTGTCAGTGGATGGTAGGTATTGTTTGCACATTGCAGTCAGTGGATGGTAGGTATTGTTTGCACATTGCAGTCAGTGGATGGTAGGTATTGTTTGCACATTGCAGTCAGTGGATGGTAGGTATTGTTTGCACATTGGTGTCAGTGGATGGTAGGTATTGTTTGCACATTGCAGTCAGTGGATGGTAGGTATTGTTTGCACATTGCAGTCAGTGGATGGTAGGTATTGTTTGCATATTGGTGTCAGTGGATGGTAGGTATTGTTTGCACATTGCAGTCAGTGGATGGTAGGTATTGTTTGTACATTGCAGTCAGTGGATGGTAGGTATTGTTTGTACATTGCAGTCAGTGGATGGTAGGTAGTGTTTGTACATTGCAGTCAGTGGATGGTAGGTATTGTTTGCAGATTGGTGTCAGTGGATGGTAGGTATTGTTTGTACATTGGTGTCAGTGGGTGGTAGGTGTTGGTTGCATATTGGTGTCAGTGGGTGGTAGGTATTGTTTGTACATTGGTGTCAGTGGATGGTAGGTATTGTTTGCACATTGCAGTCAGTGGATGGTAGGTATTGTTTTTGCATTGGCTGATTTTAAACCTATCTTGTTTAAACGTATAACATTAGTAGAACACACATGTACCGTCTCACACGCTGGGTAGATAGGGGGTCGGATATTTGATGGTGAATGATTAGATCTCGAAACGCTGGTTGCTGCTATGAACCCCTGACCACGTAGGAAGATGTGTTTGTTGACCGATATCTACACCTGTATACATCTGTATGATTGTATCAAAATAATTATTTATTTCTTTAAAGAGAAAGATTTGGAAGTTATATGATAATCTCAATTTTAAACAATTTCCCTTAGGTAGTATGTTATTACAAGGACTGTCTCGTTCTGGTACTAAATGCACATAATATTGCATGAATAGTTCTACAATTTATAGTGCTACTTTTGAAAATTAAATAAACCATATTGTGTGTCATTTCTTTAGTATTTACATGCACTGATGCACGTGTCTTATTTATACATCTAGTCGGTTACTCCTTCGATACATTCTACATCAATACATTTGTTTTATGGTACTGGAATAGACTTACCATAAGATAACTAACTGTGCAGTCAATATGGATGATCTAAATTGCAGAAATAATTGGTGCTCATAAACTCAAGTTAACGGAATACTTTGAACGAAAAACCGTTATCGATCCTGAATTGTTCAACAGACGAATTCGGTGTCTGGAAAGAACAAGTTGTTAATGTTAGGAAATTACGCACCTACATTTGATTTAAAAGTTCACACTGCAGAAGTACACGGAATTAAACATGGACAGAAAAGAATGTTCCTTACTGGCGCAGTTCATAAACTTTAATGGGATACATGGGATACTACTGTTCAGAATAGAAACCGGCCGGTACATTGAGGCCGGTACATTGAGGAGGCCGATACATTGAGGCCGGTACATTGAGGCCGACATTGAGGCCGGTACATTGAGGCCGGTACACTGACCGAGCCAGAACATATTCTCTGTAAGTGTACTATGCAACACAAAGTCAGTTGAAACGAATCCATTTCTTGATTAACTAACTGTGCATATGATAGACAATTAAGAATTCGTCAGCCATGGTGATACCTGACCAACAGTTATCTGTTTTACAATTAAGAATTCGTCAGCCATGGTGATACCTGACCAACAGTTATCTGTTTTAAAATTAAGAATTCGTCAGTCATGTGATACCTGGCCAACAGTTATCTGTTTTACAATTAAGAATTCGTCAGTCATGTGATACCTGGCCAACAGTTATCTGTTTTACAATTAAGAATTCGTCAGTCATGTGATACCTGGCCAACAGTTATCTGTTTTACAATTAAGAATTCGTCAGTCATGTGATACCTGGCCAACAGTTATCTGTTTTACAATTAAGAATTCGTCAGTCATGTGATACCTGGCCAACAGTTATCTGTTTTACAATTAAGAATTCGTCAGTCATGTGATACCTGGCCAACAGTTATCTGTTTTAAAAATAAACGTGTGCATTTAGTTAATAATTACTCAACTCACGAAAGGTGGCCAAACATTTAGTACCAGTTTACCAAAAAAAGACAAAGTGCCTTATATAAACATTAAACAATATATTAATAAAAGGTGTTAATCAGGGATATCGATATTCCAGAATGGGAAGACATTTACTTGGAAAGCAATGTGACCGAATATTATGCTATTTTAGTTTTCATGTAGCTTGAAGAAGAGTACAGATAAACATAGTGCACTGATTGGCCAGCCTCGCATATACACAGTGCACTGATTGGTCAGTCTCGCATATACACAGTGCACTGATTGGTCAGCCTCGCATATACACAGTGCACTGATTGGTCAGTCTCGCATATACACAGTGCACTGATTGGTCAGCCTCGCATATACACAGTGCACTGATTGGTCAGACTCGCATATACACAGTGCACTGATTGGTCAGCCTCGCATATACACAGTGCACTGATTGGTCAGTCTCGCATATACACAGTGCACTGATTGGTCAGTCTCGCATATACACAGTGCACTGATTGGTCAGTCTCGCATATACACAGTGCACTGATTGGTCAGTCTCGCATATACACAGTGCACTGATTGGTCAGTCTCGCATATACACAGTGCACTGATTGGCCAATCTCGCAACTACACAGTGCACTGATTGGTCAGTCTGGCATAAACACAGTGCACTGATTGGTCAGTCTCGCATATAGACAGTGCACTGATTGGTCAGTCTCGCATATACACAGTGCACTGATTGGTCAGTCTCGCATATACACAGTGCACTGATTGGTCAGTCTCGCATATACACAGTGCACTGATTGGTCAGTCTCGCATATAGGCAGTACACTGATTGGTCAGTCTCGCATATACACAGTGCACTGATTGGTCAGTCTCGCATATAGACAGTGCACTGATTGGTCAGTCTCGCATATAGACAGTGCACTGATTGGTCAGTCTCGCATATAGACAGTGCACTGATTGGTCAGTCTCGCATATAGACATACTATCAAATCTGACATTCTCTTTGAACTTCATGGTTACATAAATATGCATTTAAACCGACATTACATCGCAAAAAGCAAATAAAAGGCATTTTTCACGTATAAATGCGTTGCTACTACAAATTCGTCCGAATACATTCGAACACTAACATTGAATGAATGGTTTTGTGATCTACAAACTTTCAAAATTGAAAGTAGGATTTCATATAACGATCAGCCACGCTCCTGATTTGACGTTTGTTTGTCATCGGAGTCAATACTAAACGCAAGCTAATGTCATTTAAAGATAATTTAACTAAGACTAGCCTACAAATAAATATGCATAGGCACAGATATGAAATATAACGGTAAATATGTACCATAAATCGTGTTATTCAGGATACACGAGTTGCATTACGCATGAATGTCGACTCTATTTACATTATTTTGTTATGTCAACAAACCGCGTATTCGATGGTTGTTTATTAGTTATAATACTCAGTATTTGAGGCAAATATTTGACAACAATTATATCATATAATAGGAAAATACATTCTGTAGAAATTTGCGTTTTCTCTAATGTAGTGTCGCTTTAAATAATGACAACTTGCTGTTTATTACCTAGAGCATTCACTATCCCATTCTTAAATGGGAACTATCGAACCGACCTCTCCATTCACCCTATTGTAATACACGCATTGTTAGTGAAACATTTATTCATATGGATATTGTAAATATTCTATAGATGATTCAATAGTCCATAGACTTATTTAAATAGCAAACCACTGTAGATAATATTAATTGCTTGCTACCACTGTATATACTATTAATTGCTTGCTACCACTGTATATACTATTAATTGCTTGCTACCACTGTATATACTATTAATTGCTTGCTACCACTGTAGATACTATTAATTGCTTGCTACCACTGTAGATAATATTAATTGCTTGCTACCACTGTAGATAATATTAATTGCTTGCTACCACTGTAGGTAATATTAATTGCTTGCTACCACTGTAGATACTATTAATTGCTTGCTACCACTGTAGATAATATTAATTGCTTGCTACCACTGTAGATAATATTAATTGCTTGGTACCACTGTATATACTATTAATTGCTTGCTACCAATGTAGATACTATTAATTGCTTGCTACCACTGTAGATAATATTAATTGCTAGCTACCACTGTATATACTATTAATTGCTTGCTACCACTGTAGGTAATATTAATTGCTTGCTACCACTGTATATAATATTAATTGCTTGCTACCACTGTAGATAATATTAATTGCTTGCTATCACTGTATATACTATTAATTGCTTGTTACCACTGTAGTTAATATTAATTGCTTGCTACCACTGTATATACTATTAATTGCTTGCTACCACTGTAGATAATATTAATTGCTTGCTACCACTGTAGATAATATTAATTGCTTGCTATCACTGTCGGAAATAATTCACCATCACCAAACTCGAGTAATTGATGTTAATAATAATGTTTTTAGAGGAGAGATATCAAACCTTTACCGTCAGGAATGTGGTTTGTCCGGAATTGACTGTACTACAATGTAGGTATATGGTTTGTCCGGAATTGACTGTACTACAATGTAGGTATATGGTTTGTCCGGAATTGACACTGTAGTGCCATGTAGGTAGAATGCTTTGTCCGGAATTGACTGTATTACAATGTAGGTATATGGTTTGTCCGGAATTGACTGTACTACAATGTAGGTATATGGTTTGTCCGGAATTGACTGTACTACAATGTAGGTATATGGATTGTCCAGAATTGACTGTATTACAATGTAGGTATATGGTTTGTCCGGAATTGACTGTATTACAATGTAGTATATGGTTTGTCCGGAATTGACTGTATTACAATGTAGGTATATGGTTTGTCCGGAATTGACTGTATTACAATGTAGGTATATGGTTTGTCCGGAATTGACATTGTACTGCTAGGCAGGTTTACTGATTTCCCCGCGATTGATATTATACTGTCAGATAGGTATAGTGGTTTGTCCAGAATTGTCATTGTACGTCCAGGTATGTATAATGCATGGTTTGTCCAGAATTTGAATTGTACGCTCATTCATGCATATTGGTGTGTCCGGAATTGATATTGTAGTACCATGCAGGTATAATGGTTTGTCCGGAATTGACAATGTAGTGCCATGTCGGTAGAATGGTTTGTCCGGAATTGACAATGTAGTGCCATGTAGGTATAATGCTTTGTCCGGAATAGACTATGTAGTGCCATGTAGGTATAATGCTTTGTCCGGAATTGACAATGTAGTGCCATGTAGGTATAATGCTTTGTCCGGAATTGACAATGTAGTGTCATGTAGGTAGAATGCTTTGCCCGGAATTGACTATGTAGTGCCACGTAGGTATAATGCTTTGTCAGGAATTGACAATGTAGTGCCATGTAGGTATAATGCTTTGTCAGGAATTGACAATGTAGTGCCATGTAGGTAGAATGCTTTGTCCGGAATTGACTATGTAGTGCCATGTCGGTAGAATGGTTTGTTCGGAATTGACTCTGTACTACCATATAGGTAGAAAGCTTTGTCCGGAATTGACACTGTAGTGCCATGTAGGTAGAATGCTTTGTCCGGAATTGACTATGTAGTGCCATGTAGGTATAATGCTTTGTCCGGAATTGACAATGTAGTGCCATGTAGGTAGAATGCTTTGTCCGGAATTGACACTGTAGTGCCATGTAGGTAGAATGCTTTGTCCGGAATTGACTCTGTACTACCATATATGTAGAATGGTTTGTCCGGAATTGACACTGTAGTGCCATGTAGGTAGAATGCTTTGTCCGGAATTGACTCTGTACTACCAAATATGTAGAATGGTTTGTCCGGAATTGACACTGTAGTGCCATGTAGGTAGAATGCTTTGTCCGGAATTGACACTGTACTACCATATATGTAGAATGGTTTGTCCGGAATTGACTCTGTACTACCATATATGTAGAATGGTTTGTCCGGAATTGACTCTGTACTACCATATAATTATGTAGAATGGTTTGTCAGAAATTGACTCTGTACTGCAATGTAGGCAAACTCCCTGAAATGACATTGTATTGCCCGCTAGGTATAATAGTTTTCTGGGAATTAACACGACGCTACTATATAGCTCTGTAAGTATTGTAAAGGATGCATTGTATTGCCCGCTAGGTATAATAGTTTTCTGGGAATTAACACGACGCTACTATATAGCTCTGTAAGTATAATAGTTTTCTGGGAATTAACACGACGCTACTATATAGCTCTGTAAGTATACTAGTTTTCAGGGAATTAACACGACGCTACTATATAGCTCTGTAAGTATAATAGTTTTCTGGGAATTAACACGACGCTACTATATAGCTCTGTAAGTATAATAGTTTTCTGGGAATTAACACGACGCTACTATATAGCTCTGTAAGTATAATAGTTGTCTGGGAATTAACACGACGCTAATATATAGCTCTATAAGTATAATAGTTTTCTCGGAATTAACACGACGCTACTATATAGCTCTGTAAGTATAATAGTTTTCTCGGAATTAACACGACGCTACTATATAGCTCTGTAAGTATAATAGTTTTCTCGGAATTAACACGACGCTAATATATAGCTCTGTAAGTATAATAGTTTTCTCGGAATTAACACGACGCTACTATATAGCTCTATAAGTATAATAGTTTTCTCGGAATTAACACGACGCTACTATATAGCTCTGTAAGTATAATAGTTGTCTGGGAATTAACACGACGCTACTATATAGCTCTGTAAGTATAATAGTTTTCTGGGAATTAACACGACGCTACTATATAGCTCTGTAAGTAAAGGATGCATCGTATTGACACTGATTATACACATTTATTTTAGCTCGATTGTGAAACAAGTTCTTACAGCGTTATTTTAATTTCTCTCGAGACCTCATTCCTGAATGTTTGCCATGAGGGAGAGGGAGAGGAGTCAATGTGGAATTAAAGCGCATTGCCTAAGGGCACAATCGTAATGGCTACAGCTGGGCGTAACTCCGGGCCTCTCCCACATGAAGCGAAAGCTCTACGACTACGCTATCACGACTTCCACTGTTTCTAAACTATATCCAATCTAATCTTTGGATGTCAGATCATATTTAGTTTCTCGTTTATGTTTTACTAATTGACAATGAAATAAGGTCATAAAATCATTATCTCCAGGGCAATTTTCTGATTGGGTGACTACTGACATCGTAATTTAACGTTGTTTCCTTTTCCCCTCAGCTTGTTGTTTAGCAGTAGCTTGACATCGTCCGTGTGCCGCATTCAATGCGATTTTGAACAAACAATGTCACACAAAGAACAATTCAAAGCAAATAGTTGTCGTTGATAAACTTACATATATGATATGAATATAAGAAGCACATCAACTATCTGGTTTCCACCTCTCTAACTGTTTGAAAATTGTGATTTTAAGTAATTTGTAATTAGGATTAAAATGAAAAAGGCACGTCAAGATGTACGTACGATATAATTATGTTTCTGAAACATAGTATAAAGCTATATCCAAATACAGTGCTATTATATTGAATATATATGATTGTTAGTGGCAACAGTGGATCGTTCTAACAGCAACATGCATTGTAGTATAGATCTAACACCAGCATGCATTATAGTATAGTATATATCTAACACCAACACGCATTGTAGTATAATATAGATCTAACACCAACACGCATTGTAGTATAGTATAGATCTAACACCAACATCCATTGGAGAACCTCCTATCAAACAGGAATTATTCATCATATAGTTGATAACATTACAGACAAAGCCAAATGGACACTGGGATTTATTAAACCTAACTTGAAGTTGTGTCCATCTTCTGTCAAAGAAAGAGGTTATCAAGTGATGGTCCGCCCCAAGTTAGAATACTATTCTCCAATATGGAATCCACAAGAACAAACCCAATTAAAGCACATTGAACAGATCATAGGTAATGTGGCCAGACTCTGATTTGGTTCTGCTCTACAGAGGTTTGCATGGACGTGTTGCAGTGCCTGCCCCGTATTTACCATATCCTGCACTCATTCGTTCAACTAGTCATAGTAACGAGAGGAAGTTGCTACAACCTCATTGCCGCCTGAATGTCTACCAGCACTCGTGTTTCCCGAGGATGAAGTTGCTACAACCTCATTGCCGCCTGAATGTCTACCAGCACTCGTGTTTTCCGAGGATGAAGTTGCTACAACCTCATTGCCACCTGAATGTCTACAGTGCCGCACCACTGTTGTGACAGCCCCGGGCACATTCAAGTTAAGTGTCCACTTTCTCCATGTATTCCGGGCCTAGTGAATGATATATACTGTATAGAGTAAATACAAATTGTCGTGAGTTATTTTTATCGTTTGAAATGGGTGCACTCCACACTCTGCCGTGCGCGTTCTTTTAACACTCTTCAATATAATATGTCGTCAGTAGCGTTGGGGGAGAACCTCGGTGAAGTTGAAGAGTAATAAATGACTACTTAAAATGAAGAGTTTCAAGTCTTCAACAATGCGAAATCTCCAGAAATTGATTTATCGATCCTATACCCACCGCCCAAATCATTCTTTTAAAATTCAACCTGTAAAATATTTTGTTTTACATTAGACGCATTCCTATCAAGATTCAATATCATGTCTGAAAAGCTGGGACTCTACAGTTATAACCTTTGACCATGCACTGTGTTGCAAACAAAGGAATTTGCATGGGTACAGTTCCATGCTACAAACAACTTTATGAATGCCATAGGACAGCACCTAGAATCATCAGTTATGAGTGATATATTGGTTGAATATGGTATGTTTGGGGAAATACGACTCCCAATATGAAGCATAATGCCTACAGCAAGGGTGTGCTTTGTCACAAACTAACTCTCGAAACTCTTTGGTGGATAATGTGGCCAATGTTTCTGTTCTGGGCGAAGGAATATGGGAAATTATTTGGTGAATAACTCAAGGAACATGTTGAGTAAGTCATATCACACTTTGTAAGCCATAAAGTTGACGAGGAGATAAAGTCGTTTGAAATGCTAGTTGATACAACAAGTAGCAGTGGATGGTTACTGGAAGTTGATACAAGTAGCAGTGGATGGTTACTGGAAGTTGATACAAGTAGCAGTGCATGGTTACTGGAAGTTGATACAAGTAGCAGTGCATGGTTACTGGAAGTTGATACAAGTAGCAGTGCATGGTTACTGGAAGTTGATACAAGTAGCAGTGCATGGTTACTGGAAGTTGATACAAGTAGCAGTGCATGGTTACTGGAAGTTGATACAAGTAGCAGTGCATGGTTACTGGAAGTTGATACAAGTAGCAGTGCATGGTTACTGGAAGTTGATACAAGTAGCAGTGCATGGTTACTGGAAGTTGATACAAGTAGCAGTGCATGGTTACTGGAAGTTGATACAAGTAGCAGTGCATGGTTACTGGAAGTTGATACAAGTAGCAGTGCATGGTTACTGGAAGTTGATACAAGTAGCAGTGCATGGTTACTGGAAGTTGATACAAGTAGCAGTGCATGGTTACTGGAAGTTGATACAAGTAGCAGTGCATGGTTACTGGAAGTTGATACAAGTAGCAGTGCATGGTTACTGGAAGTTGATACAAGTAGCAGTGCATGGTTACTGGAAGTTGATACAAGTAGCAGTGCATGGTTACTGGAAGTTGATACAAGTAGCAGTGCATGGTTACTGGAAGTTGATACAAGTAGCAGTGCATGGTTACTGGAAGTTGATACAAGTAGCAGTGCATGGTTACTGGAAGTTGATATAAGTAGCAGTGGATGGTTACTGGAAGTTGATACAAGTAGCAGTGGATGGTTACTGGAAGTTGATACAAGTAGCAGTGCATGGTTACTGGAAGTTGATACAAGTAGCAGTGCATGGTTACTGGAAGTTGATACAAGTAGCAGTGGATGGTTACTGGAAGTTGATACAAGTAGCAGTGGATGGTTACTGGAAGTTGATACAAGTAGCAGTGCATGGTTACTGGAAGTTGATACAAGTAGCAGTGCATGGTTACTGGAAGTTGATACAAGTAGCAGTGCATGGTTACTGGAAGTTGATACAAGTAGCAGTGCATGGTTACTGGAAGTTGATACAAGTAGCAGTGCATGGTTACTGGAAGTTGATACAAGTAGCAGTGCATGGTTACTGGAAGAATATGATTCTTCCAAGTGTGATAATCGGAGCAATAAAGTATAGAGACATTGCATGGGAACTATACCTTGAACATTTGCAAATATGCCACCATGGTTTGCACTCTATAATCACACGACTTATGCTAGCTGGGGTTCAGTTTACGTGACAGACCTGAACCAGCTAGAAAGTACCGACACTGATTTCTTGGCGGGGCCGTTCTCGGTCAAAAGATCAGGCAGGTCATATTGTCAAGTGGCGATGGACAAAGCTCTTGAGCATATTGACAAAATAGCCAACGTAAGTGGATGTATCGTGAACATAACACAGCGATATTTAATTAGGGAACAGTGGTACTTAACATAACAGTGAAAGAGCTCGACTATCGGATGATGCCCATCCAATGCTTTGTAATCAACTGGAGAGACTGTATAGATCTAACACCAACATGCATTGTAGTATAGATCTAACACCAAAATTCATTGTACATGTTGTAGTATAGATCTAACACCAACATGCATTGTAGTATATATCTAACACCAACAAGCATTATAGTATAGATCTTACACCAACGTTCATTGTAGTATAGATCTAACACCAACAAGCATTATAGTATAGATCTAACACCAACGTTCATTGCAGTATAGATCTAACACCAACATTCATTGTAGTATAGATCTAACACCAACATGCATTGTAGTATAGATCTAACACCAACATGCATTGTAGTATAGATCTAACACCAACATTGATTGTAGTATAGATCTAACACCAACATGCATTGTAGTATAGATCTAACACCAACATTCATTGTAGAATAGATCTAACACCAACATGCATTGTAGTATAGATCTAACACCAACATGCATTGTAGTATAGATCTAACACCAACATACATTGTAGTATAGATCTAACACCAACATGCATTGTAGTATAGATCTAACACCAACATGCATTGTAGTATAGATCTAACACCAACATTGATTGTAGTATAGATCTAACACCAACATGCATTGTAGTATAGATCTAACACCAACATGCATTGTAGTATAGATCTAACACCAACATTGATTGTAGTATAGATCTAACACCAACATTGATTGTAGTATAGATCTAACACCAACATGCATTGTAGTATAGATCTAACACCAACATTCATTGTAGAATAGATCTAACACCAACATGCATTGTAGTATAGATCTAACACCAACATTGATTGTAGTATAGATCTAACACCAACATGCATTGTAGTATAGATCTAACACCAACATGCATTGTAGTATAGATCTAACACCAACATTGATTGTAGTATAGATCTAACACCAACATACATTGTAGTATAGATCTAACACCAACATGCATTGTAGTATAGATCTAACACCAATGTTCATTGCAGTATAGATCTAACACCAACATTCATTGCAGTATGGGACACCGCGCCGACAATGTATATACACAAAGGCAAACTATTGGTGAATGTTTACAAGCACGCGACAGCTATGACGTATCCACCTTATTGTTAAATGGTACGGCTGTGCTGGTAGCGCTCATTAGAAATAACGATTATTTTCTCATCGGTAATAATTTATTCAGATATCAAGCAATAATTTGAAGATTTGCCCACAAATAAACGTGACGTTCCTATTTGTAGAATAACCTTCTTTGCAGATGTTTCTGCGCACAATTGAGTTTTACTGTAATAATAATAATAATAATAATAATAATAATAATAATAATAATAATAATAATAATAATAATAATAATAGTAATAGTTAACCGATGGATCAAAATGCACAGTTTATTAGCATTTTGTAAAGAGTGTGTGTCTATGTTAACATATAAATTCTTTTTGCGACCAAAACAATTTAGGTCAGCACCACCCGTTCAATTCTGTGCCGGGAACTAGTGGGATACGAACTCAGAAGTGTATGTTTCTAAATTGATCGGTGAACCACCCATAAAAATGTGGTCCTATTTCATAGATCTTTGTTGGCTCAAAAGTCCGAATACATGGGTCCTTGTCAGAAGAATTACAGGATGGAAAGCTATGCAATAAGTGTAGTGCTATGCAATAAGTGTAGTGCTATGCAATAAGTGTAGTGCTATGCAATAAGTGTAGTGCTATGCAATAAGTGTAGTGATATGCAATAAGTGTAGTGATATGCAATAAGTGTAGTGATATGCAATAAGTGTAGTGCTATGCAATAAGTGTAGTGCTATGCAATAAGTGTAGTGCTATGCAATAAGTGTAGTGCTATGCAATAAGTGTAGTGCTATGCAATAAGTGTAGTGCTATGCAATAAGTGTAGTGCTATGCAATAAGTGACACAAATAGTGCTATGCAATAAGTGTAGTGCTATGCAATAAGTGTAGTGCTATGCAATAAGTGTAGTGCTATGCAATAAGTGTAGTGCTATGCAATAAGTGTAGTGCTATGCAAAGTGTAGTGCTATGCAATAAGTGTAGTGCTATGCAATAAGTGTAGTGCTATGCAATAAGTGTAGTGCTATGCAATAAGTGTAGTGCTATGCAATACGTGTAGTGCTATGCAATAAGTGTAGTGCTATGCAATAAGTGTAGTGCTATGCAATAAGTGTAGTGCTATGCAATAAGTGTAGTGCTATGCAATAAATGTAGTGCTATGCAATAAGTGTAGTGCTATGCAATAAGTGTAGTGCTATGCAATAAGTGTAGTGCTATGCAATAAGTGTAGTGCTATGCAATACGTGTAGTGCTATGCAATAAGTGTAGTGCTATGCAATAAGTGTAGTGCTATGCAATAAGTGTAGTGCTATGCAATAAGTGTAGTGCTATGCAATAAGTGTAGTGCTATGCAATAAGTGTAGTGCTATGCAATAAGTGTAGTGCTATGCAATAAGTGTAGTGCTATGCAATAAGTGTAGTGCTATGCAATAAGTGTACTGCAATAAGTGTAGTGCTATGCAATAAGTGTAGTGCTATGCAATAAGTGTAGTGCTATGCAATACGTGTAGTGCTATGCAATAAGTGTAGTGCTATGCAATAAGTGTAGTGCTATGCAATAAGTGTAGTGCTATGCAATAAGTGTAGTGCTATGCAATAAGTGTAGTGCTATGCAATAAGTGTAGTGCTATGCAATAAGTGTAGTGCTATGCAATAAGTGTAGTGCTATGCAATAAGTGTAGTGCTATGCAATAAGTGTAGTGCTATGCAATAAGTGTAGTGCTATGCAATAAGTGTAGTGCTATGCAATAAGTGTAGTGCTATGCAATAAGTGTAGTGCTATGCAATAAGGTAGGCTATGCAATAAGTGTAGTGCTATGCAATAAGTGTAGTGCTATGCAATAAGTGTAGTGCTATGCAATAAGTGTAGTGCTATGCAATAAGTGTAGTGCTATGCAATAAGTGTAGTGCTATGCAATAAGTGTAGTGCTATGCAATAAGTGTAGTGCTATGCAATAAGTGTAGTGCTATGCAATAAGTGTAGTGCTATGCAATAAGTGTAGTGCTATGCAATAAGTGTAGTGCTATGCAATAAGTGTAGTGCTATGCAATAAGTGTAGTGCTATGCAATAAGTGTAGTGCTATGCAATAAGTGTAGTGCTATGCAATAAGTGTAGTGCTATGCAATAAGTGTAGTGCTATGCAATACGTGTAGTGCTATGCAATAAGTGTAGTGCTATGCAATACGTGTAGTGCTATGCAATAAGTGTAGTGCTATGCAATAAGTGTAGTGCTATGCAATAAGTGTAGTGCTATGCAATAAGTGTAGTGCTATGCAATACGTGTAGTGCTATGCAATAAGTGTAGTGCTATGCAATAAGTGTAGTGCTATGCAATAAGTGTAGTGCTATGCAATAAGTGTAGTGCTATGCAATAAGTGTAGTGCTATGCAATAAGTGTAGTGCTATGCAATAAGTGTAGTGCTATGCAATAAGTGTAGTGCTATGCAATACGTGTAGTGCTATGCAATAAGTGTAGTGCTATGCAATACGTGTAGTGCTATGCAATAAGTGTAGTGCTATGCAATAAGTGTAGTGCTATGCAATACGTGTAGTGCTATGCAATAAGTGTAGTGCTATGCAATAAGTGTAGTGCTATGCAATACGTGTAGTGCTATGCAATAAGTGTAGTGCTATGCAATAAGTGTAGTGCTATGCAATAAGTGTAGTGCTATGCAATAAGTGTAGTGCTATGCAATAAGTGTAGTGCTATGCAATAAGTGTAGTGCTATGCAATAAGTGTAGTGCTATGCAATTCTATTAGATGCACATTTTGTACATAACATAAGGGAGTCATTTATTTATTGAGACTTCAATTTCATAAATAATAAGTAACTGTTTTCAACTTTTCGAAGCGTTTATACATTTATAATTTAGAATTGTTGTTCATTAAGCATATCATATAGTTTCTAGCTTTACGCATACACATACTGCCATTCAGACTGAATCATTATTATACAAACATACCAGTGTACAGGGGTTATTACCTAGAATACTTGCCTTCGTAATAGGATGACATTGCGATAAAAAATACGTTGGTCAATCGTTCGATTCCAATTTTAACTAGCTGGCTTCGCAACAGTATTTATTTGTTCTGTTCTATATACAACTATCATACAAATGCCAGATTAGGACCAGTCCTTAACCCTTTCAACACCACATACCTCTAAATAGGCTTACAAAAAGTGTAGATCCAGATGAGCCGGCTCGTGACGAGCCGTCTCATCAGGATCTGCACTTTTTGCCAGTAATATGACTATATTTAGACATAATTAACCCATTTTGATAAATGAACTTGTCCAAATGTGATTTTCTGATTCATTTATTGGTTTATGAATATCATGGACCAGTCCATGTGAGTTACTTGGTGTTGAATGGGTTAACCAGGTTTAGGCAACTTGTCACAACCATATATAAATTATAAGCGTCCTTGTTGAGAAGAGTCCCAAACATAAGTTCACCCATTGGCTGCCCAATCTGAACAGGTGTGTGTTCGAACTGCGCATGTACACATCCAACAAGGGTGATAGCTTAGAGTCTGGCGTCACACTTACTCCAGGATCCGGTAGAAGATCTACACATACAGAAATAAAAATTAAACTTTTCGTAAAATTTAAATTGTGATTTGGATCTTGTAATTATAGGTAGTAGTCTCTAATAATCCTTTAATATTTAAATTTAGATTCTGATTTCACAATTAACTCCAGAATTCTGAAACAGATCTAGGCATATATAAATAAAAATGAACTTTTCGTAATTTAAATTGTGAATTGGTAAAAGTGTCTAATATTCATTTATTTCTGTTTGATTGTCTTTAATAAGCCTTGACGTCGCAGGTAATAAGCCTTGACGTCGCAGGTAATAAGCCTTGACGTCGCAGGTGATAAGCCTTGACGTCACAGGTAATAAGCCTTGACGTCGCAGGTAATAAACCTTGACGTCGCAGGTAATAAGCATTGACGTCGCAGGTAATAAGCCTTGACATTGCAGGTAATAAGCCTTGACGTCGCAGGTACTTAGCCTTGACGTCGCAGGTAATAAGCCTTGACGTCGCAGGTAATAAGCCTTGACGTCGCAGGTAATAAGCCTTGACGTCGCATGTAATTAGCCTTGACGTCGCAGGTAATTAGCCTTGACGTCGCAGGTAATTAGCCTTGCCGTCGCAGGTAATTAGCCTTGACGTCGCACTATATTGTCTGAATTGATAAGCTGGCTTAAATATTAATTGTATTTATTTTGATTTAACCATATTTTATTGCATATGTAATACATTCGACAATACAATATTACATACGAGCATGAATCAGGTATGAACTAAGTTAACAGATTATAAGGCACATACATGTATATACATTTGTGTAACATAGCAAAAGGGTCGGGCCGCAAGTTATAACCAACATTAGAAAACGGCCCTTCCCACATGTATTGCAAACAGTTCATTCTATTCTGATTACATGAACTTCGTGATGGCAATGTATCCTACACAATATGTTTCTATTGGAACCAAATACCTTGTAGTTATTGAGTAGTAAATTGATCTAATAGAGAACTATTTCGCCAAAAGGGTATTTGGAACGATTAACATATAGATGAATGAAACGGCACACAACTGTCTATGTTAATATGACCGAGACTGGCGAATACTAACTAGAATATTCACAATACACATAATAAATATACTGATCAAGCAATAATACGTTCGTAGTTGACATTAGATAATTTCCGTCATTGCAAAACAGTTGTTTCTTGTATATTTCATATGGGTTCACTTACGATTGTATGTTCAATAGCACGTGCGACGGTTTCTAAGGCAATTATGAGTTGTTGGCAAAATGGAAGAACACAGCTTTCTTTAATGACTTCCACAATCCAGGTCATAAACCATTCAAAATGATTTATCGTGTCTAGAATAGCATTGACTTCCCGTCCGCCATTTTATCAAGGTACGATTAAGCTACTGTTTCAATATTTATAATAAACAATTGTATAAATACGACATGCGTCGTATATTGCGACTAAATACTTTATATTAGCGTAACACCGTGAAACAAAAACGTGCACTCATGAACATGGCGGCTTGAAGACAATGAAAAGCCGGTTAACTTTGTGCTCGTATCATTGTTAAACCCTTTTATTCGTACATAATTTTTATATATACAGGCAACATTTCTGGACTATCCGTTTTAAATATACGTCCATTTATTATGCACAGTCGTATTATTGCAAATATAAGCGCTGCAGTATTGTTTTACAAATTCACGATATGATTATATATTGGTATACGTGTTATCTTGAAGATACGGGATAATCTATTGAACTATATCATTACTATGTTGTACATATTACCGTGAAAATACAATTTCATGAATTGAATTACATGATTAGATATTATACTTATTTTGGAAATATGAACTCGTCTATTGGTAGTAATTAATAGTACAAACAGTCGCTTGTGGCGCTATATAGTTATGATGGCTATCTATCTATCTTCCTTTAATGTCGAACCTCTCGCGGAGATGTAGACATGGCTACTTCTGAGATCCGCCATTTTGTAATTATGATGGCTACTTCCGGTACCCGCCACTTTATTACATTCCATAGTGTTGTATATAATGGTTATATACATAGACATGCCTTATTATACATGTATGATTAGTATTGCTGTCCGTTGGTTGGCACCACCCTTGAGTTTTGATGGAGGTCTGGTATTTAATCTATATTGACCACATAATGTTTAATATGCAGGCTTTATATGTGTAGCTATATTTTAGTAGACTTATTCTACTGTCGTATGACACACTGCTCCAAGACATGTGTGATGTTATATTTCAGCATTGCATAGTTCCATTTTTCTTCTTCTCTTTTTGGCCAATATTAGGCTAACCCCTAGATTGTCGTCTCAAGTCATACTTATGTTTCACAAGTATTATTATTCATTAGATCTACACCATATGTGGGGTTGGATGATTGTCTGGAAATATGTTTAAATTAGCCCCATTGCCTTGAACTTGCTAGCGTATTAATTATATTCGAAATCGAACCGCCCGATACCTCACGCCAAGTGAGTTCCCAAACTACATGCTACCACATACAACACACTTAAAAGCACTCAGGAGCTGGGTCGCAGTAGCCATTTAGTGGTGTATAACCATCAATGTCAGGAGCTGGGTCGGCAGTAGCAATTTAGTGGTGTAAAACCACCAAGGTCAGGAGCTGGGTCGGCAGTAGCAATTTAGTGGTGTATAACCACCAAGGTCAGGAGCTGGGTCGGCAGTAGCAATTTAGTGGTGTAAAACCACCAAAGTCAGGAGCTGGATCGGCAGTAGCAATTTAGTGGTGTATAACCACCAATGTCAGACATGCTTTCAGTGCTCCTTCTGCACGGGCAACTCATACTGTAGATAGAAACACGTCACAATGCATAACATCCTAATATATAAACTGTTGATATGTGTTGCATATATACTTGTTCTGTCGCAATGCATAACATCCTAATATATAAACTGTTGATATGTGTTGCATATATACTTGTTCTGTCGCAATGCATAACATGCTACTATATATACTGTCCATCCGTCATACAGACAGTAGTCCTCGTCCATCCGTCATACAGACAGTAGTCCTCGTCCATCCGTCATAAAGACAGTAGTCCTCATCCGTCCGTCATACAGACAGTAGTCCTCGTCCATCAGTCATACAGCCAGTAGTCCTCATCCGTCCGTCATACAGACAGTAGTCCTCATCCATCCGTCATACATACAGTAGTCCTCGTCCACCCGTCTTACAGACAGTAGTCCTGGTCCATCCGTCATACAGACAGTAGTCCTCGTCCATCCGTCATACAGCCAGTAGTCCTCGTAAATCCGTCATACAGACAGTAGTCCGCGTCCATCCGTCATATATACCGTAGTGCTCATCCATCCGTCATACAGACAGTAGTCCTCGTCCATCCGTCATACAGACAGTAGTCCTCGTCCATCCGTCATACAGACAGTAGTCCTCGTCAATCCGTCATATAGACAGTAGTCCTCGTCCATCCGTCATACAGCCAGTAGTCCTCGTCCATCCGTCATATAGACAGTAGTCCTCGTCCATCCGTCATACAGACAGTAGTCCTCGTCCATCCGTCATACAGACAGTAGTACTCGTCCATCCGTCATACAGCCAGTAGTCCTCGTCCATCCGTCATACAGACAGTAGTCCTCGTCCATCCGTCATACAGACAGTAGTCCTCGTCCATCCGTCATACAGACAGTAGTCCTCGTCCATCCGTCATACAGACAGTAGTCCTCGTCCATCCGTCATACAGACAGTAGTCCTCGTCCATCCGTCATACAGACAGTAGTCCTCGTCCATCCGTCATACAGACAGTAGTCCTCGTCCATCCGTCATACAGACAGTAGTCCTCGTCCATCCGTCATACAGACAGTAGTCCTCGTCCATCCGTCATACAGACAGTAGTCCTCGTCCATCCGTCATACAGACAGTAGTCCTCGTCCATCCGTCATACAGACAGTAGTCCTCGTCCATCCGTCATACAGACAGTAGTCCTCGTCCATCCGTCATACAGACAGTAGTCCTCGTCCATCCGTCATACAGACAGTAGTCCTCGTCCATCCGTCATACAGACAGTAGTCCTCGTCCATCCGTCATACAGACAGTAGTCCTCGTCCATCCGTCATACAGACAGTAGTCCTCGTCCATCCGTCATACAGACAGTAGTCCTCGTCCATCCGTCATACAGACAGTAGTCCTCGTCCATCCGTCATACAGACAGTAGTCCTCGTCCATCCGTCATACAGACAGTAGTCCTCGTCCATCCGTCATACAGAAAGTAGTCCTCGTCCATCCATCATACAGACAGTAGTCCTCGTCCATCCGTCATACAGACAGTAGTCCTGGTCCATCCGTCATACAGACAGTAGTCCTCGTCCATCCGTCATACAGACAGTAGTCCTCGTCCATCCGTCATACAGACAGTAGTCCTCGTCCATCCGTCATACATCCAGTAGTCCTCGTCCATCCGTCATACAGACAGTAGGCCTCGTCCATCCGTCATACAGCCAGTAGTCCTCGTCCATCCGTCATACAGCCAGTAGTCCTCGCCCATCCGTCATACAGACAGTAGTCCTCGTCAATCCGTCATACAGACAGTAGTCCTGGTCCATCCGTCACACAGACAGTAGTCATCGTCCATCCGTCATATAAACAGTAGTCCTCGTCCATCCGTCATACAGACAGTAGTCCTCGTCCATCCGTCATATTGATAGTAGTCCTCGTCCATCCGTCATACAGACAGTAGTCATAGTCCATCCGTCATACAGACAATATTCCTCGTCCATCCGTCATACAGACAGTAGTCCTCGTCCATTCGTCATACAGACAGTAGTCCTCGTCCATCCGTCATACAGACAGTAGTCCTCGTCCATCCGTCATACAGACATTAGTCCTCGTCCATCCGTCATACAGACAGTAGTCCTCGTCCATCCGTCATACAGACAGTAGTCCTCGTCCATCCGTCATACAGAAAGTAGTCCTCGTCCATCCGTCATACAGACAGTAGTCCTCGTCCATCCGTCATACATCCAGTAGTCCTCGTCCATCCGTCATACAGACAGTAGGCCTCGTCCATCCGTCATACAGCCAGTAGTCCTCGTCCATCCGTCATACAGCCAGTAGTCCTCGCCCATCCGTCATACAGACAGTAGTCCTCGCCCATCCGTCATACAGACAGTATTCCTCGTCAATCCGTCATACAGACAGTAGTCCTGGTCCATCCGTCACACAGACAGTAGTCATCGTCCATCCGTCATATAAACAGTAGTCCTCGTCCATCCGTCATACAGACAGTAGTCCTCGTCCATCCGTCATATTGATAGTAGTCCTCGTCCATCCGTCATACAGACAGTAGTCATAGTCCATCCGTCATACAGACAATATTCCTCGTCCATCCGTCATACAGACAGTAGTCCTCATCCATTCGTCATACAGACAGTAGTCCTCGTCCATCCGTCATACAGACAGTAGTCCTCGTCCATCCGTCATACAGACAGTAGTCCTCGTCCATCCGTCATACATCCAGTAGTCCTCGTCCATCCGTCATACAGACAGTAGGCCTCGTCCATCCGTCATACAGCCAGTAGTCCTCGTCCATCCGTCATACAGCCAGTAGTCCTCGCCCATCCGTCATACAGACAGTAGTCCTCGCCCATCCGTCATACAGACAGTAGTCCTCGTCAATCCGTCATACAGACAGTAGTCCTGGTCCATCCGTCACACAGACAGTAGTCATCGTCCATCCGTCATATAAACAGTAGTCCTCGTCCATCCGTCATACAGACAGTAGTCCTCGTCCATCCGTCATATTGATAGTAGTCCTCGTCCATCCGTCATACAGACAGTAGTCATAGTCCATCCGTCATACAGACAATATTCCTCGTCCATCCGTCATACAGACAGTAGTCCTCGTCCATTCGTCATACAGACAGTAGTCCTCGTCCATCCGTCATACAGATAGTAGTCCTCGTCCATTCGTCATACAGACATTAGTCCTCGTCCATCCGTCATACAGACAGTAGTCCTCGTCCATTCGTCATACAGACATTAGTCCTCGTTCATCCGTCATACAGAAAGTGGTCCTCGTCCACCCGTCATACAGACAGAAGTCCTCGTCCACCCGCATACATACAGTAGTCCTCGTCCATCCGTCATACAGACAGTAGTCCTGGTCCATCCGTCACACAGACAGTAGTCCTGGTCCATCCGTCAAACAGCCAGTAGGCCTCGTCCATCCGTCATACAGAAAGTTGTCCTCGTCCATCCGTCATACAACCAGTAGTCCTGGTCCATCCGTCATACAGACAGTAGTCCTCGTCCATCCGTCATACATACAGTAGTCCTCGTCCATCCGTCATACAGACAGTAGTCCTCGTCCATCCGTCATACAGACAGTAGTCCTCGTCCATCCGTCATACAGACAGTAGTCCTCGTCCATCCGTCATACAGCCAGTAGTCCTAGTCCATCCGTCATACAGACAGTAGTCCTCGTCCATCCCTCATACAGCCAGTAGTCCTCGTCCATCCGTCATACAGAAAGTAGTCCTCATCCGTCCGACATATAGACAGTAGTCCTCGTCCATTCGTCATACAGCCAGTAGTGCTCGTCCATCCGTCTTACAGACAGTAGTCCTCGTTCATCCGTCATACAGACAGTAGTGCTCGTCCATCCGTCATAAAGACAGTAGTCCTCGTCCATCCGTCATACAGACAGTAGTCCTTGTCCATCCGTCATACAGACAGTAGTCCTCGTCCATCCGTCATACAGACAGTAGTCATAGTCCATCCGTCATACAGACAGTAGTCCTCGTCCATCCGTCATACAGACAGTAGTCCTCGTCCATCCGTCATATTGATAGTAGTCCTCGTCCATCCGTCATACAGACAGTAGTCCTAGTCCATCCGTCATACAGACAGTAGTCCTCGTCCATCCATCATACAGACAGTAGTCCTCGTCCATCCGTCATACAGACATTAGTCCTCGTCCATCCGTCATACAGACAGTAGTCCTCGTCCATTCGTCATACAGACAGTAGTCCTCGTCCATCCGTCATACAGAAAGTAGTCCTCGTCCATCCGTCATACAGACAGTAGTCCTCGTCCATCCGTCATACAGACAGTAGTCCTGGTCCATCCGTCATACAGACAGTAGTCCTCGTCCATCCGTCATACAGACAGTAGTCCTCGTCCATCCGTCATACAGACAGTAGTCCTCGTCCATCCGTCATACAGAAAGTAGTCCTCGTTCATCCATCATACAGACAGTAGTCCTCGTCCATCCGTCATACAGACAGTAGTCCTGGTCCATCCGTCATACAGACAGTAGTCCTCGTCCATCCGTCATACAGAAAGTAGTCCTCGTCCATCCGTCATACAGACAGTAGTCCTCGTCCATCCGTCATACATCCAGTAGTCCTCGTCCATCCGTCATACAGACAGTAGGCCTCGTCCATCCGTCATACAGCCAGTAGTCCTCGCCCATCCGTCATACAGACAGTAGTCCTCGCCCATCCGTCATACAGACAGTAGTCCTCGTCAATCCGTCATACAGACAGTAGTCCTGGTCCATCCATCACACAGACAGTAGTCATCGTCCATCCGTCATATAAACAGTAGTCATCGTCCATCCGTCATACAGACAGTAGTCCTCGTCCATCCGTCATATTGATAGTAGTCCTCGTCCATCCGTCATACAGACAGTAGTCATAGTCCATCCGTCATACAGACAATATTCCTCGTCCATCCCTCATACAGACAGTAGTCCTCGTCCATTCGTCATACAGACAGTAGTCCTCGTCCATCCGTCATACAGACAGTAGTCCTCGTCCATTCGTCATACAGACATTAGTCCTCGTCCATCCGTCATACAGACAGTAGTCCTCGTCCATTCGTCATACAGACATTAGTCCTCGTTCATCCGTCATACAGAAAGTGGTCCTCGTCCACCCGTCATACAGACAGAAGTCCTCGTCCACCCGTCATACAGACAGTAGTCCTCGTCCATTCGTCATACAGACAGTAGTCCTGGTCCATCCGTCACACAGACAGTAGTCCTGGTCCATCCGTCAAACAGCCAGTAGGCCTCGTCCATCCGTCATACAGAAAGTTGTCCTCGTCCATCCGTCATACAACCAGTAGTCCTCGTCCATCCGTCATACAGACAGTAGTCCTCGTCCATCCGTCATACAGACAGTAGTCCTCGTCCATCCGTCATACAGACAGTAGTCCTCGTCCATCCGTCATACAGCCAGTAGTCCTAGTCCATCCGTCATACAGACAGTAGTCCTCGTCCATCCG
Source organism: Archivesica marissinica (assembly GCA_014843695.1). NCBI lineage: Eukaryota > Metazoa > Mollusca > Bivalvia > Venerida > Vesicomyidae > Archivesica > Archivesica marissinica. The sequence goes on from CM026390.1 coordinate 106,226,407, forward strand.
TCATACAGCCAGTAGTCCTCGTCCATCCGTCATACAGAAAGTAGTCCTCATCCGTCCGTCATATAGACAGTAGTCCTCGTCCATCCGTCATACAGCCAGTAGTGCTCGTCCATCCGTCTTACAGACAGTAGTCCTCGTTCATCCGTCATACAGACAGTAGTGCTCGTCCATCCGTCATAAAGACAGTAGTCCTCGTCCATCCGTCATACAGACAGTAGTCCTCGTCCATCCGTCATACAGACAGTAGTCCTCGTCCATCCGTCATACAGACAGTAGTCCTCGTCCATCCGTCATACAGACAGTAGTCCTCGTCCATCCGTCATACAGACATTAGTCCTCGTCCATCCGTCATATTGATAGTAGTCCTCGTCCATGCGTCATACAGACAGTAGTCCTAGTCCATCCGTCATACAGACAGTAGTCCTCGTCCATCCATCATACAGACAGTAGTCCTCGTCCATTCGTCATACAGACAGTAGTCCTCGTCCATCCGTCATACATACATTAGTCCTCGTCCATCCGTCATACAGACAGTAGTCCTCGTCCATTCGTCATACAGACAGTAGTCCTCGTTCATCCGTCGTACAGAAAGTGGTCCTTGTCCACCCGTCATACAGACAGAAGTCCTCGTCCACCCGTCATACAGACAGTAGTCCTCGTCCATCCGTCATACAGACAGTAGTCCTGGTCCATCCGCCAACAGCAGTAGGCCTCGTCCATCCGTCATACAGAACGTTGTCCTCGTCCATCCGTCATACAGCCAGTAGTCCTGGTCCATCCGTCATACAGACAGTAGTCCTCGTCCATCCGTCATACAGAAAGTGGTCCTCGTCCACCCGTCATACAGACAGTAGTCCTCGTCCATCCGTCACGCAGACAGTAGTCCTGGTCCATCCGTCACACAGACAGTAGTCCTGGTCCATCCGTCAAACAGCCAGTAGGCCTCGTGCATCCGTCATACAGAAAGTTGTCCTCGTCCATCCGTCATACAGCCAGTAGTCCTCGTCCATCCGTCATACAGCCGGTAGTCCTCGTCCATCCGTCATACAGAAAGTAGTCCTCGTCCATCCGTCATACAGAAAGTAGTCCTCATCCGTAAGTCATATAGACAGTAGTCCTCGTCCATCCGTCATACAGACAGTAGTCCTCGTCCATCCGTCATACAGACAGTAGTCCTCGTCCATCCGTCATACAGACAGTAGTCCTCGTCCATCCGTCATACAGACAGTAGGGCTCGTCCATCCGTCATACAGACAGTAGTCCTCGTACATCCGTCATATAGACACTAGTCCTCGTCCATCCGTCATACAGAAAGTAGTCCTCATCCGTCCGTCATATAGACAGTAGTGCTCGTCCATCCGTCATATAGATAGTAGTCCTCGTCCATCCGTCATAAAGACAGTAGTCCTCTTACATCCGTCATACAGACAGTAGTCCTCGTCCATCCGTCATAAAGACAGTAGTCCTCATCCGTCCGTCATATAGACAGTAGTGCTCGTCCATCCGTCATATAGACAGTAGTCCTCGTCCATCCGTCATACAGAAAGTAGTCCTCATCCGTCCGTCATATAGACAGTAGTGCTCGTCCATCCGTCATAGAGACAGTAGTACTCGTCCATCCGTCATACAGCCAGTAGTCCTCGTCCATCCGTCATACAGCCAGTAGTCCTCGTCCATCCGTCATACAGCCAGTAGTCCTGGTCCATCCGTCATACAGACAGTAGTCCTCGTCCATCCGTCATACAGCCAGTAGTCCTCGTCCATCCGTCATACAGCCGGTAGTCCTCGTCCATCCGTCATACAGAAAGTAGTCCTCGTCCATCCGTCATACAGAAAGTAGTCCTCATCCGTCCGTCATATAGACAGTAGTCCTCGTCCATCCGTCATACAGACAGTAGTCCTCGTCCATCCGTCATACAAACAGTAGTCCTCGTCCATCCGTCATACAGAAAGTAGTCCTCGTCCATCCGTCATACAGACAGTAGTCCTCATCCATCCGTCATACAGACAGTAGTCCTCGTCCGTCCTTCATACAGACAGTAGTCCTCGTCCATCCGTCATAAAGAGAGTAGTCCTCGTCCATCCGTCATACAGCCAGTAGTCCTCGTCCATCCGTCATACAGAAAGTAGTCCGCATCCGTCCGTCATATAGACAGTAGTCCTCGTCCATCCGTCATACAGCCAGTAGTGCTCGTCCATCCGTCTTACAGACAGTAGTCCTCGTTCATCCGTCATACAGACAGTAGTGCTCGTCCATCCGTCATAAAGACAGTAGTCCTCGTCCATCCGTCATACAGACAGTAGTCCTTGTCCATCCGTCATACAGACAGTAGTCCTCGTCCATCCGTCATACAGACAGTAGTCATAGTCCATCCGTCATACAGACAGTAGTCCTCGTCCATCCGTCATACAGACAGTAGTCCTCGTCCATCCGTCATATTGATAGTAGTCCTCGTCCATCCGTCATACAGACAGTAGTCCTAGTCCATCCGTCATACAGACAGTAGTCCTCGTCCATCCATCATACAGACAGTAGTCCTCGTCCATTCGTCATACAGACAGTAGTCCTCGTCCATCCGTCATACAGACATTAGTCCTCGTCCATCCGTCATACAGACAGTAGTCCTCTTCCATTCGTCATACAGACAGTAGTCCTCGTCCATCCGTCATACAGAAAGTAGTCCTCGTCCATCCGTCATACAGACAGTAGTCCTCGTCCATCCGTCATACAGACAGTAGTCCTGGTCCATCCGTCATACAGACAGTAGTCCTCGTCCATCCGTCATACAGTCAGTAGTCCTCGTCCATCCGTCATACAGACAGTAGTCCTCGTCCATCCGTCATACAGAAAGTAGTCCTCGTCCATCCATCATACAGACAGTAGTCCTCGTCCATCCGTCATACAGACAGTAGTCCTGGTCCATCCGTCATACAGACAGTAGTCCTCGTCCATCCGTCATACAGAAAGTAGTCCTCGTCCATCCGTCATACAGACAGTAGTCCTCGTCCATCCGTCATACATCCAGTAGTCCTCGTCCATCCGTCATACAGACAGTAGGCCTCGTCCATCCGTCATACAGCCAGTAGTCCTCGTCCATCCGTCATACAGCCAGTAGTCCTCGCCCATCCGTCATACAGACAGTAGTCCTCGCCCATCCGTCATACAGACAGTAGTCCTCGTCAATCCGTCATACAGACAGTAGTCCTGGTCCATCCGTCACACAGACAGTAGTCATCGTCCATCCGTCATATAAACAGTAGTCCTCGTCCATCCGTCATACAGACAGTAGTCCTCGTCCATCCGTCATATTGATAGTAGTCCTCGTCCATCCGTCATACAGACAGTAGTCATAGTCCATCCGTCATACAGACAATATTCCTCGTCCATCCGTCATACAGACAGTAGTCCTCGTCCATTCGTCATACAGACAGTAGTCCTCGTCCATCCGTCATACAGACAGTAGTCCTCGTCCATTCGTCATAAAGACATTAGTCCTCGTCCATCCGTCATACAGACAGTAGTCCTCGTCCATTCGTCATACAGACATTAGTCCTCGTTCATCCGTCATACAGAAAGTGGTCCTCGTCCACCCGTCATACAGACAGAAGTCCTCGTCCACCCGTCATACAGACAGTAGTCCTCGTCCATCCGTCATACAGACAGTAGTCCTGGTCCATCCGTCACACAGACAGTAGTCCTGGTCCATCCGTCAAACAGCCAGTAGGCCTCGTCCATCCGTCATACAGAAAGTTGTCCTCGTCCATCCGTCATACAACCAGTAGTCCTCGTCCATCCGTCATACAGACAGTAGTCCTCGTCCATCCGTCATACAGACAGTAGTCCTCGTCCATCCGTCATACAGACAGTAGTCCTCGTCCATCCGTCATACAGCCAGTAGTCCTAGTCCATCCGTCATACAGACAGTAGTCCTCGTCCATCCGTCATACAGCCAGTAGTCCTCGTCCATCTGTCATACAGAAAGTAGTCCTCATCCGTCCGTCATATAGACAGTAGTCCTCGTCCATCCGTCATACAGCCAGTAGTGCTCGTCCATCCGTCTTACAGACAGTAGTCCTCGTTCATCCGTCATACAGACAGTAGTGTTCGTCCATCCGTCATAAAGACAGTAGTCCTCGTCCATCCGTCATACAGACAGTAGTCCTCGTCCATCCGTCATACAGACAGTAGTCCTCGTCCATCCGTCATACAGACAGTAGTCCTCGTCCATCCGTCATACAGACAGTAGTCCTCGTCCATCCGTCATACAGACATTAGTCCTCGTCCATCCGTCATATTGATAGTAGTCCTCGTCCATGCGTCATACAGACAGTAGTCCTAGTCCATCCGTCATACAGACAGTAGTCCTCGTCCATCTATCATACAGACAGTAGTCCTCGTCCATTCGTCATACAGACAGTAGTCCTCGTCCATCCGTCATACATACATTAGTCCTCGTCCATCCGTCATACAGACAGTAGTCCTCGTCCATTCGTCATACAGACAGTAGTCCTCGTTCATCCGTCGTACAGAAAGTGGTCCTTGTCCACCCGTCATACAGACAGAAGTCCTCGTCCACCCGTCATACAGACAGTAGTCCTCGTCCATCCGTCATACAGACAGTAGTCCTGGTCCATCCGCCAACAGCAGTAGGCCTCGTCCATCCGTCATACAGAACGTTGTCCTCGTCCATCCGTCATACAGCCAGTAGTCCTGGTCCATCCGTCATACAGACAGTAGTCCTCGTCCATCCGTCATACAGAAAGTGGTCCTCGTCCACCCGTCATACAGACAGTAGTCCTCGTCCATCCGTCACGCAGACAGTAGTCCTGGTCCATCCGTCACACAGACAGTAGTCCTGGTCCATCCGTCAAACAGCCAGTAGGCCTCGTGCATCCGTCATACAGAAAGTTGTCCTCGTCCATCCGTCATACAGCCAGTAGTCCTCGTCCATCCGTCATACAGCCGGTAGTCCTCGTCCATCCGTCATACAGAAAGTAGTCCTCGTCCATCCGTCATACAGAAAGTAGTCCTCATCCGTAAGTCATATAGACAGTAGTCCTCGTCCATCCGTCATACAGACAGTAGTCCTCGTCCATCCGTCATACAGACAGTAGTCCTCGTCCATCCGTCATACAGACAGTAGTCCTCGTCCATCCGTCATACAGACAGTAGGGCTCGTCCATCCGTCATACAGACAGTAGTCCTCGTACATCCGTCATATAGACACTAGTCCTCGTCCATCCGTCATACAGAAAGTAGTCCTCATCCGTCCGTCATATAGACAGTAGTGCTCGTCCATCCGTCATATAGATAGTAGTCCTCGTCCATCCGTCATAAAGACAGTAGTCCTCTTACATCCGTCATACAGACAGTAGTCCTCGTCCATCCGTCATAAAGACAGTAGTCCTCATCCGTCCGTCATATAGACAGTAGTGCTCGTCCATCCGTCATATAGACAGTAGTCCTCGTCCATCCGTCATACAGAAAGTAGTCCTCATCCGTCCGTCATATAGACAGTAGTGCTCGTCCATCCGTCATAGAGACAGTAGTACTCGTCCATCCGTCATACAGCCAGTAGTCCTCGTCCATCCGTCATACAGCCAGTAGTCCTCGTCCATCCGTCATACAGCCAGTAGTCCTGGTCCATCCGTCATACAGACAGTAGTCCTCGTCCATCCGTCATACAGCCAGTAGTCCTCGTCCATCCGTCATACAGCCGGTAGTCCTCGTCCATCCGTCATACAGAAAGTAGTCCTCGTCCATCCGTCATACAGAAAGTAGTCCTCATCCGTCCGTCATATAGACAGTAGTCCTCGTCCATCCGTCATACAGACAGTAGTCCTCGTCCATCCGTCATACAAACAGTAGTCCTCGTCCATCCGTCATACAGAAAGTAGTCCTCGTCCATCCGTCATACAGACAGTAGTCCTCATCCATCCGTCATACAGACAGTAGTCCTCGTCCGTCCTTCATACAGACATTAGTCCTCGTCCATCCGTCATAAAGACAGTAGTCCTCGTCCATCCGTCATACAGCCAGTAGTCCTCGTCCATCCGTCATACAGACAGTAGTCCTCGTCCGTCCGTCATACAGACAGTAGTCCTCGTCCATCCGTCATACAGACAGTAGTCCTCGTCCATCCGTCATAAAGACAGTAGTCCTCGTCCATCCGTCATACAGCCAGTAGTCCTCGTTCATCCGTCATACAGCCAGTAATCCTCGTCCATCCGTCATAGAGACAGTAGTCCTCGTCCATCCGTCAGAAAGACAGTAGTCCTCGTCCATCCGTCATACAGCCAGTAGTCCTCGTCCATCCGTCATAGAGACAGTAGTACTCGTCCACCCGTCATACAGCCAGTAGTCCTCGTCCTTCCGTCATACAGCCAGAAGTCCTGGTCCATCCGTCAAACAGCCAGTAGGCCTCGTCCATCCGTCTTACAGAAAGTTGTCCTCGTCCATCCGTCATACAGCCAGTAGTCCTGGTCTATCCGTCATACAGAGAGTAGTCCTCGTCCATCCGTCATACAGCCAGTAGTCCTCGTCCATCCGTCATACAGCCAGTATTCCTGGTCCATTCGTCATACAGACAGTAGTCCTCGTCCATCTGTCATACAGCCAATAGTCCTCGTCCATCCGTCATACAGCCAGTATTCCTGGTCTATCCGTCATACAGACAGTAGTCCTCGTCCATCCGTCATACAGCCAGTAGTCCTCATCCATCCGTCATACAGCCGGTAGTCCTCGTCCATCCGTCATACAGAAAGTAGTCCTCATCCGTCCGTCATATAGACAGTAGTCCTCGTCCATCCGTCATACAGACAGTAGTCCTCGTCCATCCGTCATACAGACAGTAGTCCTCGTCCATCCGTCATACAGACAGTAGTCCTCGTCCATCAGTCATACAGACAGAAGTCCTCGTCCATCCGTCATACAGACAGTAGGGCTCGTCCATCCGTCATACAGACAGTAGTCCTCGTCCATCCGTCATATAGACACTAGTCCTCGTCCATCCGTCATACAGAAAGTAGTCCTCATCCGTCCGTCATATAGACAATAGTGCTCGTCCATCCGTCATAAAGACAGTAGTCCTCGTACATCCGTCATACAGACAGTAGTCCTCGTCCATCCGTCATAAAGACAGTAGTCCTCATCCGTCCGTCATATAGACAGTAGTGCTCGTCCATCCGTCATATAGAGAGTAGTCCTCGTCCATCCGTCATACAGAAAGTAGTCCTCATCCGTCCGTCATATAGACAGTAGTGCTCGTCCATCCGTCATATAGACAGTAGTCCTCGTCCATCCGTCATAAAGACAGTAGTCCTCGTACATCCGTCATATAGACATTAGTCCTCGTCCATCCGTCATACAGACAGTAGTCCTCGTCCATCCGTCATACAGACAGTAAGTCCTCGTCCATCCGTCATACAGACAGTAGTCCTCGTCCATCCGTCATACAGACAGTAGTCCTCGTCCATCCGTCATACAGACAGTAGTCCTCGTCCATCCGTCATACAGACAGTAGTCCTCGTCCATCCGTCATACAGCATATCCTGTCCATCCGTCATACAGACAGTAGTCCTCGTCCATCCGTCATACAGCCAGTAGTCCTCGTCCATCCGTCATACAGAGAGTAGTCCTCGTCCGTCCGTCATACAGACAGTAGTCCTCGTCCATCGGTCATACAGACTGTAGTCCTCGTCCATCCGTCATAAAGACAGTAGTCCTCGTCCATCCGTCATACAGCCAGTAGTCCTCGTCCATCCGTCATACAGCCAGTAGTCCTCGTCCATCCGTCATAGAGACAGTAGTCCTCGTCCATCCGTCATAAAGACAGTATTCCTCGTCCATCCGTCATACAGCCAGTAGTCCTCGTCCATCCGTCATACAGCCAGTAGTCCTCGTCCATCCGTCATACAGCCAGAAGTCCTGGTCCATCCGTCAAACAGGCAGTAGGCCTCGTCCATCCGTCATAAAGAAAGTTGTCCTCGTCCATCCGTCATACAGCCAGTAGTCCTGGTCTATCCGTCATCCTGAGAGTAGTCCTCGTCCATCCGTCATACAGCCAGTAGTCCTCGTCCATCCGTCATACAGCCAGTATTCCTGGACCATCCGTCATACAGACAGTAGTCCTCGTCAATCTGTCATACAGCCAGTAGTCCTCGTCCATCCGTCATACAGCCAGTATTCCTGGTCTACCCGTCATACAGACAGTAGTCCTCGTCCATCCGTCATACAGCCAGTATTCCTGGTCCATCCGTCATACAGCCAGTAGTCATCGTCCATCCGTCATACAGACAGTAGTCCTCGTCCATCCGTCATACAGACTAGTCCTCGTCCATCCGTCATACAGACAGTAGTCCTCGTCCATCCGTCATACAGACAGTAGTCCTCGTCCATCCGAAATACAGACAGTAGTCCTCGTCCATCCGTCATACAGACAGTAGTCCTCGTCCATCCGTCATACAGACAGTAGTCCTCGTCCATCCGTCATACAGCCAGTAGTCCTCGTCCATCCGTCATACAGACAGTAGTCCTCGTCCATCCGTCATACAGACAGTAGTCCTCGTCCATCCGTCATACAGACAGTAGTCCTCGTCCATCCGTCATACAGACAGTAGTCCTCGTCCATCCGTCATACAGCCAGTAGTCCTCGTCCATCCGTCATAGAAGTAGTCGTCCATCCGTCATACAGAGAGTAGTCCTCGTCCATCCGTCATACAGACAGTAGTCCTCGTCCATCCGTCATACAGACAGTAGTCCTCGTCCATCCGTCATACAGACAGTAGTCCTCGTCCATCCGTCATACAGACAGTAGTCCTCGTCCATCCGTCATACAGACAGTAGTCCTCGTCCATCCGTCATACAGACAGTAGTCCTCGTCCATCCGTCATACGGAGAGTAGTCCTCGTACATCCGTCATACAGACAGTAGTCCTCGTCCATCCGTCATACAGACAGTAGTCCTCGTCCATCCGTCATACAGACAGTAGTCCTCGTCCATCCGTCATACAGACAGTAGTCCTCGTCCATCCGTCATACAGACAGTAGTCCTCGTCCATCCGTCATACAGACAGTAGTCCTCGTCCATCCGTCATACAGCCAGTAGTCCTCGTCCATCCGTCATACAGCCAGTAGTCCTCGTCCATCCGTCATACAGACAGTAGTCCTCGTCCATCCGTCATACAGACAGTAGTCCTCGTCCATCCGTCATACAGACAGTAGTCCTCGTCCATCCGTCATACAGACAGTAGTCCTCGTCCATCCGTCATACAGACAGTAGTCCTCGTCCATCCGTCATACAGACAGTAGTCCTCGTCCATCCGTCATACAGACAGTAGTCCTCGTCCATCCGTCATACAGACAGTAGTCCTCGTCCATCCGTCATACAGACAGTAGTCCTCGTCCATCCGTCATACAGACAGTAGTGCTCGTCCATCCGTCATACAGACAGTAGTCCTCGTCCATCCGTCATACAGACAGTAGTCCTCGTCCATCCGTCATACAGCCAGTAGTCCTCGTCATCCGTCATACAGAGAGTAGTCCTCGTCCATCCGTCATACAGCCAGTAGTCCTCGTCCACCCGTCATACAGACAGTAGTCATCGTCCATCCGTCATACAGACAGTAGTCCTCGTCCATCCGTCATACAGACAGTAGTCCTCGTCCATCCGTCATACAGCCAGTAGTCCTCGTCCATCCGTCATACAGACAGTAGTCCTCGTCCATCCGTCATACAGACAGTAGTCCTCGTCCATCCGTCATATAGACAGTAGTCCTCGTCAATCCGTCATACAGCCAGTAGTCCTCGTCAATCCGTCATACAGACAGTAGTCCTCGTCCATCCGTCATACAGCCAGTAGTCCTCGTCCATCCGTCATACAAACAGTAGTCCTCGTCCATCCGGCATACAGCCAGTAGTCCTGGTCCATCCGTCATACAGCCAGTAGTCCTCGTCCATCCGTCATACAGCCAGTAGTCCTCGTCCATCCGTCATACAGCCAGTAGTCCTCGTCCATCCGTCATACAGCCAGTAGTCCTCGTCCATCCGTCATACAGCCAGTAGTCCTCGTCCATCCGTCATACAGCCAGTAGTCCTCGTCCATCCGTCATACAGACAGTAGTCCTCGTCCATCCGTCATTCAGCCAGTAGTCCTCGTCCATCCGTCATACAGCCAGTAGTCCTCGTCCAGCCGTCATACAGCCAGTAGTGCTCGTCCATCCGTCATACAGACAGTAGTCCTCATCCATCCGTCATACAGACAGTAGTACTCGTCCATCCGTCATACAGCCTGTAGTCCTGGTCCATCCGTCATACAGCCAATATTCCTCGTCCACCCGTCATACAGCCAGTAGTCCTGTTCCATCCGTCATACAGCCAGTAGTCCTGGTCCATCCGTCATACAGCCAGTAGTCCTGGTCCATCCGTCATACAGCCAATATTCCTCGTCCACCCGTCATACAGCCAGTAGTCCTGGTCCATCCGTCATACACCCAGTAGTCCTCGTCCATCCGAAATACAGACAGTAGTCCTCGTCCATCCGTCATACAGACAGTATTCCTCGTCCATCCGTCATACAGCCAGTAGTCCTCGTCCATCCGTCATACAGAAAGTAGTCCTCGTCCATCCGTCATACAGAAAGTAGTTCTCATCCATCCGTCATACAGACAGTAGTCCTCGTCCATCCGTCATACAGACAGTAGTCCTCGTCCATCCGTCATACAGAAAGTAGTCCTCGTCCATCCGTCATATAGACAGTAGTCCTCGTCCATTCGTCATATAGACAGTAGTCCTCGTCCATTCGTCATATAGACAGTAGTCCTCGTCCACCCGTCATATAGACAGTATTCCTCGTCCATCCGTCATACAGACAGTAGTCCTCGTCCATCCGTCATACAGACAGTAATCCTCGTCCATCCGTCATACAGACAGTAGTCCTCGTCCATCCGTCATACAGACAGTAGTCCTCGTCCATCCGTCATACAGCCAGTAGTCCTCATCCGTCCGTCATACAGACAGTAGTCCTTGTCCATCCGTCATACATACAGTAGTCCTCGTCCATCCGTCATACAGATAGTAGTCCTCGTCCATCCGTCATACAGACAGTAGTCCTCGTCCATCCGTCATACAGACAGTAGTCCTCGTCCATCCGTCATACATACAGTAGTCCTCGTCCATCCGTCATACAGATAGTAGTCCTCGTCCATCCGTCATACATACAGTAGTCCTCGTCCATCCGTCATACAGAAAGTAGTCCTCGTCCATCCGTCATATAGACAGTAGTCCTCGTCCATTCGTCATATAGACAGTAGTCCTCGTCCATTCGTCATATAGACAGTAGTCCTCGTCCATCCGTCATACAGACAGTAGTCCTCGTCCATCCGTCATACAGACAGTAGTACTCGTCCATCCGTCATACAGCCAGTAGTCCTGGTCCATCCGTCATACAGCCAATATTCCTCGTCCACCCGTCATACAGCCAGTAGTCCTGGTCCATCCGTCATTTAGCCAGTAGTCCTGGTCCATCCGTCATACAGCCAGTAGTCCTGGTCCATCCGTCATACAGCCAATATTCCTCGTCCACCCGTCATACAGCCAGTAGTCCTGGTCCATCCGTCATACAGCCAGTAGTCCTCGTCCATCCGAAATACAGACAGTAGTCCTCGTCCATCCGTCATACAGACAGTATTCCTCGTCCATCCGTCATACAGCCAGTAGTCCTCGTCCATCCGTCATACAGAAAGTAGTCCTCGTCCATCCGTCATACAGAAAGTAGTTCTCATCCATCCGTCATACAGACAGTAGTCCTCGTCCATCCGTCATACAGACAGTAGTCCTCGTCCATCCGTCATACAGAATGTAGTCCTCGTCCATCCGTCATATAGATAGTAGTCCTCGTCCATTCGTCATATAGACAGTAGTCCTCGTCCATTCGTCATATAGACAGTAGTCCTCGTCCACCCGTCATATAGACAGTATTCCTCGTCCATCCGTCATACAGACAGTAGTCCTCGTCCATCCGTCATACAGACAGTAGTCCTCGTCCATCCGTCATACAGACAGTAGTCCTTGTCCATCCGTCATACATACAGTAGTCCTCGTCCATCCGTCATACAGATAGTAGTCTCCTCGTCCATCCGTCATACAGACAGTAGTCCTCGTCCATCCGTCATACAGACAGTAGTCCTCGTCCATCCGTCATACAGACAGTAGTCCTCGTCCCTCCGTCATACAGATAGTAGTCCTCGTCCATCCGTCATACATACAGTAGTCCTCGTCCATCCGTCATACAGAAAGTAGTCCTCGTCCATCCGTCATATAGACAGTAGTCCTCGTCCATTCGTCATATAGACAGTAGTCCTCGTCCATTCGTCATATAGACAGTAGTCCTCGTCCATCCGTCATACAGAAAGTAGTCCTCGTCCATCCGTCATACAGACAGTAGTCCTCGTCCATCCGTCATACAGACAGTAGTCCTCGTCCATCCGTCATACAGCCAGTAGTCCTCGTCCATCCGTCATACAGAGAGTAGTCCTCGTCCATCCGTCATACAGACAGTAGTCCTCGTCCATCCGTCATACAGAAAGTAGTCCTTGTCCATCCGTCATACAGACAGTAGTCCTGTTCCATCCGTCATACAGCCAGTAGTCCTCATCCGTCCGTCATACAGACAGTAGTCCTCGTCCATCCGTCATACAGACAGTAGTCATCGTCCATCCGTCATACAGACAGAACTACTTGATATGTGTTTGATTAACTTTCGTTTGTTCACGTTCTTCTCTACAATAAGTTCCAACATATGTCTCAAGCAAATTGTAAGCAAACAGTTGAAGATGAGTACCTTTTATGATTGACCTGGTTAGCGAGTAATGTGGCGGATGTACTCCAAAGCAAGATGGAAACTGAAAATCTTACAACAGATTGATTCTGAAGAGAATTTGAAATTCGTATTGATGACAGACGGATAAATGAAATCTAGAACATTGGGCGGGTGACTTTTAAACAGGTGTTTAGGTCAGACACCGCTATTGGAATTTCCATAGGCCACCATTATAACACACAGTGCCATTATATTTTCCCCAACAATAGTTTGGCACAAAAGAGAGTAGTTTTCAACAGAATGGCCTTTGAGCCACAGGATAATGTCAAATTTCAATGGGGTTGACCAATTGTGTTTTTTTAAATTTCCCACTAAAGGCACCAACCCCCTACTCTGAAGGTAATTTGGTGGTGAATGTTGCACTGACACCTGCATTTATAATATGCTGTTTATTTGTCACCAACTAGTCTGCAAATATTTTTAGATATTCCAAAATGAAGCTCATATATTGTATTTTAATATTTAGAAGTCATGTTCACTATTTGTGACAATACCTACTCAGCCAATCAGTTCATGTATCAATAACTCTTAAGGGCTTCCCTACACTGTTTCAACCAATCCCAGACCACTATATCAATAACACCGTTTGACCTTTATTTTACGATTAATGCTTCGGAAATAATATTTCAGGCCACAATTGAAGTTCGCGAGTGGGATGGGACACACGTCGGAATGAGATTAAGCAGGTATATACATATTATGAAAATGTATTCATTGTATGCTCCTTCCTGTATCGCCTTCGGTTGATACGTGATATTATTGGGTTACGGCGAAACAACGTAGGAAATTATTTTGTTAAATACTGTATTTCCGGTTTTATAGAATTAATAATTGCTCTGACTATTTCCCAGATATTCATCATAAAATGAACAAACAGAACTAATACATGATCGTATACGACATTTGATAACACTACAATTGTGTGCGGACATGTTTTAATCACATGCGTAAAACAACTCATGCATCGTGAGAAACAGAAGTACAATGTTGTGGTATCAGTGATCACAACCCTAACCGCTATATATTATTATTTGCACATGCGTTTAATTATTTGTGAACCAATCTGAACTATTCCTAAGCGACATTATTTTATGTTTGCATCCACCGAAGAATATAGACAAACAATAAACAACTGTCGCGTCCAGGGTGCGGCTAACCGTTTACGAACAATCCTAGTTTCCCGTTTGGAGGTTTGATGATGCGAAAACATTTTCACTGACAATTGTTCAAATATATCAGTAGTTGCATTACTATTAATATGTTTATGCATGATTTGTTGTTATACAGCTCCATCGCTTTAATATAAAAGTAAGGGTTTATACAGTAATAAATCGCAACACTATTCAAGATGTTTGCTTAAGAAGTGTATCTTTGAAGTACATGGACTCCTACGTATTGATTGAAGAATATACAGTTTATATACTAGAGGACATAGAAAACGCACACCTACATTATATACTAGAGGACATAGAAAACGCACACCTACATTATATACTAGAGGACATAGAAAACGCACACCTACATTATATACTAGAGGACATAGAAAACGCACACCTACATTATATACTAGAGGACATAGAAAACGCACACCTACATTATATACTAGAGGACATAGAAAACGCACACCTACATTATATACTAGAGGACATAGAAAACGCACACCTACATTATATACTAGAGGACATAGAAAACGCACACCTACATTATATACTAGAGGACATAGAAAACGCACACCTACATTATATACTAGAGGACATAGAAAACGCACACCTACATTATATACTAGAGGACATAGAAAACGCACACCTACATTATATACTAGAGGACATAGAAAACGCACACCTACATTATATACTAGAGGACATAGAAAACGCACACCTACATTATATACTAGAGGACATAGAAAACGCACACCTACATTATATACTAGAGGACATAGAAAACGCACACCTACATTATATACTAGAGGACATAGAAAACGCACATCTACATTATATACTAGAGGACATAGAAAACGCACACCTACATTATATACTAGAGGACATAGAAAACGCACACCTACATTATATACTAGAGGACATAGAAAACGCACACCTACATTATATACTAGAGGACATAGAAAACGCACACCTACATTATATACTAGAGGACATAGAAAACGCACACCTACATTATATACTAGAGGACATAGAAAACGCACACCTACATTATATACTAGAGGACATAGAAAACGCACACCTACATTATATACTAGAGGACATAGAAAACGCACACCTACATTATATACTAGAGGACATAGAACATGCACACCTACATTATATACTAGAGGACATAGAAAACGCACACCTACATTATATACTAGAGGACATAGAAAACGCACACCTACATTATATACTAGAGGACATAGAAAACGCACACCTGTATTATATACTAGAGGACATAGAAAACGCACACTTCGGATAAGTGTACTTTTACATGAAAAACAGTAACTAACTATATAAATACATAGATTTAATCATTTTGGAATATTTGTGTTGCTTAGTTTATGTTTTGCAATAAAGGAGATGTGATATATCTTTGATGGAATCCTTCGTATAGCGTTTTAATGTAACAATAATAATATAATGTAGGTGTGCATGGTCTATGTCCTCTAGTATATAATGTAGGTGTGCGTTTTCTATGTCCTCTAGTATATAATGTAGGTGTGCGTTTTCTATGTCCTCTAGTATATCATGTAGGTGTGCGTTTTCTATGTCCTCTAGTATATAATGTAGGTGTGCGTTTTCTATGTCCTCTAGTATATAATGTAGGTGTGCGTTTTCTATGTGCTCTAGTATATAATGTAGGTGTGCTTTTTCTAAATCCTCTAGTATATAATGTAGGTGTGCGTTTTCTATGTCCTCTAGTATATATTGTAGGTTTGCGTTTTCTATGTCCTCTAGTATATAATGTAGGTGTGCATGGTCTATGTCCTCTAGTATATAATGTAGGTGTGCGTTTTCTATGTCCTCTAGTATATCATGTAGGTGTGCGTTTTCTATGTCCTCTAGTATATAATGTAGGTGTGCGTTTTCTATGTCCTCTAGTATATAATGTAGGTGTGCGTTTTCTATGTCCTCTAGTATATAATGTAGGTGTGCGTTTTCTATGTCCTCTAGTATATAACGTAGGTGTGCATGGTCTATGTCCTCTAGTATATAATGTAGGTGTGCGTTTTCTATGTCCTCTAGTATATAATGTAGGTGTGCGTTTTCTATGTCCTCTATTATATAATGTAGGTGTGCGTTTTCTATTTCCTCTAGTATATAATGTAGGTGTGCATGTTCTATGTCCTCTAGTATATAATGTAGGTGTGCGTTTTCTATGTCCTCTAGTATATAATGTAGGTGTGCGTTTTCTATGTCCTCTAGTATATAATGTAGGTGTGAATTTTCTATGTCCTCTAGTATATAATGTAGGTGTGCATTTTCTATGTCCTCTAGTATATAATATAGGTGTGCATTTTCTATGTCCTCTAGTAAATAATGTAGGTGTGCATTTTCTATGTCCTCTAGCATACTTGCTCCAGGAGTAGGTTGCAACTTTTATTTATAAGCATAATATATATTACAATACGCCAATGATTTGATGATTGCTTAGGTGATGATGGTTTATGAGTTCACAACTAATGTTCTGTACATTGTTCGTATGCATGTTTCTTCAATGTACATCTCTATCGATATCTATGTAAAATAATGTATTAAGCGTGACATATGTTTGAAAGCAGAGATATTTTACAACGATAACTTGCTAGAAGTTAAAAGCAAAATGTCTAGATATGTATCGTACCTTTCTCTTAGATGACGCGATGCGTTCGTCCCGACGTCTCTCAGCCTCGCCCGGAGTTCGCTTAATCCAGATAATGTAGCCGATTCTAGAATACGTAAACATGAGAACTGCCAACGGGATAAAGTACTGTATGCACATGATTGCCATGGAATACATATATAACAGATTCATATCCATTATGACCTCACTACACATCCCTTTTTGACATTCGTCAGTTTTGTTCTTATACGGGTTATGAACACGTGATGTAATTACCGTCGGAAGAGGAACAAGAAACGCTAGAATCCAAACCACTGTAAGCGTAACGAATGCAGTTTTTGACGTGAGTTTTGGTCGCAGTGGGTGGATAATAGCGACGTAGCGGTCGATGCTCATAGCAACCAGAGTGAAGGCACTCAGAAATACGAATGCAGCTTGAGTATATAGCAGAAAGGGACACATGAAGTGTGCGAATGGCCAGTATGGTACGAGTATGTTGACGACGTATGTAACGGGTATACATATAAGTCCCTTGGCCATGTCACCTATTGCCAGATTGAGCAGGAAGAAATTGGTAACAGTTCTCATTCGCTCCTGTCCCAATACCACGCAGCACACCAGCAGGTTGCCGCCGACGGCAACGACGAACAGTAATGAATAAAGCACCATCCAAAATATGGTGACGACGGAATAATTGATCTGGCATGGATCAGGAACATTGTCACTCTCATTCACGCTCAGTTCTATAATACCATCCATCATCTTAACAACACTGTGTACTCAAGATGTTCCTCGTAACAACACTGTGTCCTAAAGATGTTCCTCGTAACAACACTGTGTCCTCAATCTGAACTGTCCTCATCACATTACGTTGTCCTCAAGATGACGGTCCTCATAACAACACTGTGTCCTCACTATGAACTGTCCTCGTATATTCCTATTCCAATTATTTATTTAAAATCATCTGCAAATACACTGTTATTTGCCTTAATATATTATAATATATAATATGTCATTTATAATATATAAAATATACGTTCAATGATTTCTTAAAACAGTCTACGTACATTTATATAACACGAATTCTTCTAACATATTCATATTTCATTATTATATTGAAATAGTTTGCACATGCTTAGTCAAAGTTACATAGCCTACTATATCGCATATAATAAAGTTCGTAGATTGCACATTATCCCCACCCACTCATGTAACGTTTAAGTTTCATGTCAGTACTCTAAGTTTCACCTTTGCAGTTCTATTACGAATTGTTTACTAATTTCCTTGCAATTAATTTGTTGCAATGAAACTATTCAGCTATATTTCAACGGTTGTGTGGCAAATTGGCGAACAGCTTAACCTGTTGACTTTTGCAAAATCCATTCTTTATAAAGTACTAAATCATGTTTTAAATCCTCACTTACACGTAACTTTGTCTGCACGCAAATTCTAGGAGAAGCTGATTTTATTTATGTTGGATAAACTTACTATATATAATCTATTTAACACTTGTTTCTGACAGTTGTTATTCTTGTCCATATTTGTTTTCTTTACATCTTCTTTAATCTTCCCCATAAAACCGTATACAATTCCGCCTCGAACGTTTATTATTCTTCCTCGTAACTTTACATATTTCTCTCATAGAACGCTAATCTGCGTAGAATTCGTCTTCACTATCAAAAACGAAATCAACATATGTCCATAAATATGCACAGACATAAGGAACACAGTTATTATCACTCATAAATAGTTTTTCTAACCCATCCGATGCATTTATTACAATAATTGGAAACGAATGAATAAATCTTTGTTTCTGCTAGCAGTAATCAGTTAAGAGTTCAAGACGGGTCCACGAGTTGTACTAATTAGTTAATTTCCATCAATTTATATTCCAAACACATTCTTTAATTCAATGGTAGAGATTTACAACTCCCTAGCTTTTAGCCGCCCACCAAGTTAATAACGCTATTTCTCAGCTCGCTTTGATTTTTCTCGGCGCATCGGAGGCGGATTTTCCTATATTTTTCTCAGTTACTAGAAGTGCTACAGTGGACACAACGTTGATTTGTCCGTCGGTAGATATGATAGAGCAGCCTCATGTAAGCTGTAGCATCACATACTTAGACAGCACCTCGGTCAGCACCTCGGCCAGCACCTCGGCCAGCACCTCGGGCGGCTTTCAATAAAATAATATATCATATTTACAGCATTGTAATAATAGGACATTGTGCTTTGTCTACAAATCCACGAAGTTGTCAGTACCGCTGTATTGACCACGATGATGTATTTATTTTAAATAAAAAACGTTTCACATTACTGATTCGCGGTAATGGTATGTTCTCCATTTATAGTCGGGGACTAAAGAGACTGTAAAGTATATATACTATTCCACGAGCACTTGTATTTGTCTACTGGTGTAAAGTGTCTGTATAGAGATCAGCTTAGATTCAATGTTAGGAATTTATGACTCCCTCACGTATCATATATTACACAACATCCTGTAGAAGTTTGAACATTTCGCAAGCAAATACCATTCTCGGCTATTCCATTTTTATTAAGTATTAACACGTTGTTGACATTATACGAGTATCCATTGCATGTGTTAGTAATAGACGCATGTAGACCCACATGCGTGAAATCTATATACAAATATAAGATAAACACAAGATTTATTTTGAGTCGGGGAGAAATATAACAGTTTTCAACATAAGCTGTATTGAGCTATTGAACCGCCAATACAAACAAGTGTAAATAGATAACACAAGTATAAACGCTAGATATTAAAAACATAGGCATAGTATACATCAAATAAATCAGATGCATTATTGCATACAATAGGTAGATACAGATAAATGTGTGTTACTGGCTGGTCCTATATACACGTATTTTGATATACACTATACTTATATGTGTCTGATTCCATCTTAAATATAGAGTTTTAACGATATTGAGTGAGTTGGAATTGAGGTAGTGAATCCAAATGGAAGAATCTGAATAAACAGATGTTTATATAAATATAATAGATAATACATGGAGGGGACACGTATACTACTGTTTGCAATAAAAGGATGTTTAGAGAAAGCATGTACATGTATCCACCAAATCAGATTTATAACTGAAGTGATCAGCAACAATATGTACATCACAGCCAACCACTACACTTGTAATAGCTTGGATACCTACGCTATACACACCGTGACATCATACAACCTTATTCTGCATGCAATATTCAACAATCCCGTGTCAAGTCGTAATATTCAACACTCCCGTGTCAAGCCGTAATATTCAAAAATCCCGTGTCAAGTCGGAATGTTCAACAATCCCGTGCCAAGTCGTATTGTTCAACACTCCGTGTCAAGTCGTATTGTTCAACAATCCCATGTCAAGTCGTATTGTTCAACAATCCCGTGTCAAGTCGTATAGTTCAACACTCCGTGTCAAGTCGTATTGTTCAACAATCCCGTGTCAAGTCGTATTGTTCAACAATCCCGTGTCAAGTCGTATTGTTCAACAATCCCGTGTCAAGTCGTAATATTCAACAATCCCGTGTCAAGTCGTAATATTCAACAATCCCGTGTCAAGTCGTAATATTCAACAATCCCGTGTCAAGTCGTAATATTCAACAATCCCGTGTCAAGTCGTAATATTCAACAATCCCGTGTCAAGTCGTAATATTCAACAATCCCGTGTCAAGTCGTAATATTCAACAATCCCGTGTCAAGTCGTAATATTCAACAATCCCGTGTCAAGTCGTAATATTCAACAATCCCATGTCAAGTCGTAATATTCAACAATCCCGTGTCAAGTCGTAATATTCAACAATCCCGTGTCAAGTCGTAATATTCAACAATCCCGTGTCAAGTCGTAATATTCAACAATCCCGTGTCAAGTCGTAATATTCAACAATCCCGTGTCAAGTCGTAATATTCAACAATCCCGTGTCAAGTCGTAATATTCAAC
>CM026390.1:106248050-106343817 GCA_014843695.1 Archivesica marissinica
ATAGATAGATAGATAGATAGATAGATAGATAGATAGATAGATAGATAGATAGATAGATAGATAGATCAGATAGATAGATAGATAAGATAGATATATAGATCAGATAGATAGATAGATAGATCAGATAGATAGATAATCTGATAGATAGATGATCGATAGATATATATAGATAGATAGATAGATAGATAGATAGATAGATAGATCGATAGATAGATAGATAGATAGATATATAGATAGATAGATAGATAGATAGATAATATAGATAAGATAGATAAGATAGATAGATAGATAGATAGATAGATAGATAGATCAGATAGATAGATAGATAGATAGATAGATAGATAGATAGATAGATAGATAGATAGATAGATAGATAGATAGATAGATAGATAGATAGATAGATAGATAGATAGATAGATAGTATAGATAGATAGATAGATAGATAGATAGATAGATAGATAGATAGATAGATAGATAGATAGATAGATAGATAGATAGATAGATAGATAGATTAGATAGGATAGATAGACATAGAAGATAGATAGATAGATAGATAGATAGATAGATAGATAGATAGATAGATAGATAGATAGATAGATAGATAGATAGATAGATAGATAGATAGATATCTTTAGAAGTATTGCTATGTGATACTGTGGAATATAATAATTTATATTTGTGTAACTGTGATCTTGTGGAATATAATAATTAACACAAAAAATGTGTAACTGTGATCTTGTGGAATATAAAAATTTATAATTGTGATATTGTGGAATATAATAAGTTATATCTGTGCAGCGTTTTAATTGGCGTCCTTACTTGTTAATATCGTTATTTCTGCGATATTTAGAGCGATTTTTACAATGCCGCTTGTTATAGGACATAGCCAGACAACGTTCTTGTCAGAACGTCTGAGTAAGGAGCGTTATAGTGTTTTTCCATATTCAGGATATCGCTTACGCCAGTTATAAAACAGATAACTTTACTCTATGTTCAACTCGTCTGCGTTTCTCTATATATTCAATGTGTCTGCAATAAAACAGATAAATTTACTCTATGTTCAACTCGTCTGCGTTTTCGCTATATATTCAATGTGTCTGCAATAATACAATTTTACTCTATGTTCAACTCGTCTGCGTTTCTCTATATATTCAATATATCTGCAATAAAACAATTTTACTATATGTTCAACTTGTCTGCGTTTTCTCTATATATTCAATGTGTCTGCAATAAAACAGATACATTTACTCTATGTTCAACTCGTCTGCGTTTTCGCTATATATTCAATGTGTCTGCAATAATACAATTTTACTCTATGTTCAACTCGTCTGCGTTTCTCTATATATTCAATATATCTGCAATAAAACAATTTTACTATATGTTCAACTTGTCTGCGTTTTCTCTATATATTCAATGTGTCTGCAATAAAACAGATAAATAAAACAATTTTAGTCTATTTTCAACTTGTCTTCGTGTATAAAACAAATAAAACAATTTTACTATTATTATGTTCAACGTGTCTGCATTTTCACTATATATTCAATGTGTCTGCATTAATACAAGTTTACTATATGTTCAACTCGTCTGCGTTTTCTCTATATAATCAATGTGTCTGCATTAAAACAGATACATTTGTTCTATGTTCAACTCGTCTGCATTTTCACTATATATTCAATGTGTCTGCATTAATACAATTTTACTATATTTTCAACTCGTCTGCGTTTTCTCTATATAATCAATGTGTCTGCATTAAAGCAGATAAATTTGTTCTATGTTCAACTGGTCTGCGTTTCCCTATATGTTGCTTTCGTCTGCGTTTTCCGATATCACTATATACCTTTGTTGTCTGCGTTTTACTTAAGAAATAATAAATATCAACCGTGGTATATCGCAGAATAACCCGAGTTTGAAGTTCTTATGCGTAGAAATATATCACGACGGCCGAAGGCCTGAGTGATATATTTCTACGCATAAGAACGACAAACGAGGGTTATTCTGCGATATACCACGGTTGATACTTATTATTTCGATTCTAACACGACTTACTTCTAATAATTTTAAAGGAGTATTTTCTTTAAACGCCGCTGCATTTGGCTTTCGAAATTTCCTCCCGCGTAAAGGGGTGATGACGTTATTTTTTATAGAAAATATCAATCTAGTGCATAAATGAACAAAAGTTGTAACTGATCAATAATTTTATTTATTTTGTCAAATAAAACTGTACAGAATAGTAACTGAAACGTTACTTAACAGAAAAACAAGATGGACAAGAGATTATCTGATTCTAAAAATAGCTCACTTCCGTGAATTCCAACGGTATTTTGTCTACTACTATATAAGTTTATTTAAAGTCGCCACCGCATAAATGCATTTGGGCGACTAAATTATCTAAGGTGATTAAATAGGTCTAAAAATAGTTAATAAACTATTAGAATTTCAATACTATGATGTTTAGAGGGCTAAGTGGGTTGCATTAATCTCAGAGTGTGTTCTGTTTTCATATCTCCCACCCCCGCTCGCACACGATTGTGTATCAACGGGGGTCGGAGGTAGACCGGGTGAAGAAATTACCCGATGCAATTACTAATTCTAAGAAGATTTAGACATAAGTTGGTTAGTACATTGTTTGTTAGTCCGTTCTATAGCCGATTTATACCGTATGTCCTTGGTGAGATAAAAACCGTGCACATATTTGATTCTAAGTAGCATTCAAACCCGTGTAGAAGATAGCAAGGACACACACTAGATTTTTGAAATGTGTGTCCTAAACAAAATAAGCAAGAAGTTAGAAGGAGTGGACCAATGAGATATATGCATAGGACTCTGATTGATC
This sequence comes from Archivesica marissinica, assembly GCA_014843695.1. Taxonomy (NCBI): domain Eukaryota; kingdom Metazoa; phylum Mollusca; class Bivalvia; order Venerida; family Vesicomyidae; genus Archivesica; species Archivesica marissinica. The sequence goes on from CM026390.1 coordinate 106,250,884, forward strand.
CAAACAGTAATAACTAGTTTAACCATAACAGCAGATAAATAATATAGAGACAGGTTTGACCTTTATTAGGGATCTTCGGCTATATTTTTATATCAGCATACCCCATCACCAAAATGTATTTAGAGTAGGTGATTTATAATGGGTTGCATAAGGTAGAGAGATAGATTAATCAAAATAGTAAGAAGGAAGAAGGTAGAAGGGCACTGTCTGTCAGAAGAAAATCAACAGCTCATAGGTATGTCCTTCATATATCCCAAGATCCCTAATAACACCTAGTCAAACCTGCAACATATAGACTGCGTTGCCCATTAAGGGTTGTACTAATAAATATCAATAAAGATATTACTACGAAAATTAAAAGTAAGACCTAATGGCGAATAATTAACTAGTTGCACGAACCAGTGTGGAAACTAGCAGATGCCCCTGAGCAAAGAAAAACGAGCGCTCAGGAATGTGCACTGAATAACCTCTGCAAATGTAAACAAACGGTATTTTTTACAAACATCGCGTGACTTTCATTCATAAAACTTTACACGCATTGTATAAATGACGTAGCCAAAACACGGTGCGCGTGCAGCATATAGTTCAAGGTAGGTATATTGCAGAATAACCCGAGATTGGTTTTACTCTAGACGTATGTATGTTATTAGCTGGGTCGTGTTAGAATATACATTACATATCGTCTGCATAAGCGTCTGCGTTTTAGCCCGACCCGTCGTGGTGTTCATAAATTTATTTGGAAGGCAAACCATCAGGCCCGTTATATAGCCTCGAGGGTCCTCATTCCGGTAGGATACGAAACACTCATTAAAATTTGCATAATAGTTTGTAAAATATACAAAGACGTATACATATCTTAGTCAACAAATCCTTTTCCAACATGTTGCATCAAATTTCAACATAAATGCATGTGCTTGCAAAGAGTAATCACGATTTGTTCTGAACTACTGTAAATTTGTCCGTAATTTTACATGTGACCCAATTCCGGTAACTCTTGGGTAACAGTGAATTAGGCACTCTTAATTAATTATGTGGTGTTTTTCCAAACAGTTCAAATATAAGATATAATTCCAAAATCTATTTTTAACTTTGTTAACACTAATAACTGTTAAAACACTAAATTATTAACTGTTGTTTTATGTAACTGTTTTATTCTACTCCTCTCTAGTGTCACAGCAAGGACACATGACTGTGTCTCCTCTTCTAAGTACCCTGACTGTGGTGCAATATGTCAAATGCACCTAGTGGTTACAGAGTTTGCCCCAATTAACTCTGTCACACAATCTCCACTTTGCAAATATTAGAGATACACACTTGGAAATCTCTTTAGTGTCTGTTCTTTCTCCTCATCTGCCTAGGATTAGCCTAAAAAAACTAAAATTGTTTATAAGGGATAGGACTGAAAACAAAATAAATAAATTAGGCTTGGCCTTATAGAAAAAGTCCACTTCGGAATTAGATCTGTCAATCAAAGCCTGGTTTCAGAGCAGACGGATGTGTAACATTTCTGAACAATGTTTTTGGGGCCAAAAAAGTGTATTTAAATGAACATTTATTTGGTAATAGTAGAAAAGGTATTATTTTATATGCGTGACATGTTTCAACAAATGTTTACCTGTTTTTGTCTCATTTTACTCTTGTTTGAATTTTGACAGATAGCTACAGCTTTAGTAAATATTTACATCGGAGCGCGTGTATGACGTCAGTAAATATCGCGCGTTACGAGATTTAAACAAATAGCACCGGAATTAGGACAGTCACGGAATGATATTCAATGATATTATATTTTCTCGTCCTACTGTTGATCTATAGGCTAATCTGCAACAAATATTACTGGTGAGAGATTAATTAGCAAAATTAATTCAAATTGATGGCGAATTCCTTGGTATTTACTTTAAATGGTTTGATGGTATCAAAATCCTCATCCAAAAACAGAACCATTAGGCAGAGCAGCTGGCCCTGAATAATGCTAAACTGGGACATTTCTGGCACAGAAATGAAATTTATGTTTTCATATAGTTCAATGTCCATAGAATCCTGCACCATGAAGTTCCCACTTGGGAAACTGATCAATCCAAGATGGCCGACAAAAACAGAAAAATACCCAATTATCTAGATAAAGATTTAAATTCTTCTGGCATTTTGAAATGACTATATTTTATTATTCATAGTGATGCTACATGAAAATAATGCATTTTCTTACCTTTTTTGTATATTTTCTGAAAAAGTTGACTTTATCCACAGAAAAAGAGGTAAAACATGTATTTTGAAGACACACATAAAATCATTTCTTATAAAACTCACATATATTGACATATCATCTTAAATATGATATAGAATCATGAGTTGGAGAGACTGGACGTAAGTTTAAGTGGTTAGAGATAGATATGTACTGTTTTCTAAAAAATAACGGCCATAAAAGTGGGTGGGGTAAATTGACCCCTGAAAATGATAATAAAAAATATATTAAAACTCAATTTATTTAATAGTTTTTCATACTTCTGTCACAGGTTGTGTTTTTATATGTATGTGTTTATATGACGGATGCGGCGTTCCATAGTTAACGCAGTTTCAATAGCGCATGCGTCGTATATACGGATGACTTCATGTCTTGTCGTTGTCTGTTCACTCGAGTGTGAATCGGTGACGATCGGCAATGTCCGTCTGTGGCGGAAATTGTCGACGTTTGCCGAATCAACCCCAGGTGAGCAGTTGTCACTGTATGTCCAATCGTTTTGTCTGTTGTATGTATATGAATGAGAGATGTATGAAAGGTTTGAATGCATTGGCTCCTTGCTAATCTAATCCCTTTTCTGGTTATTCTGGACTGTTTCTCAGTGCAGATCTATAGATGAACTCTTACGAGATAGTTGTTTCTTATTTAAAGACTTTCCAATTTATATTGGAAAGATGCTTAGTTAACGCTGTGGTAAGATATTTATATTGAATTACTATAGAGATAATATATATATGTTGTATTGTGTACATACGCGTGGAATTAATTATGTGCAATATTGTATTGTTTTATCATGTTTTTACTGTAGATTTATGAGTGTATATATTGTATGTTTTAGGCCCTATCCCTATAGTTTAAACATAGTTTATTTCAAACAATGATACAACATATACAACTATACATTCTACACAAAATTTAGATACATGATTGAAAAGGGATTAGAACCGAACGTTATAGCTTATAGAGGTCTTCTCATAATTATAGCAAGGTACTTAATGTAATTATGATATGTCAGTGTTGTAATATTTTCTAAACTATTAATTTAAATTTGAAATAATGGTAGGTAAACATTTTAATCATGAATTGTAAATTAGAATATCAAACAGATAACGAGATTAGTAAGGTGAAACAAGTACATATAGTAACTAATTTAGAAAGTGGAAACTAAGCCTAGAAGAAAGAAGACATTATAGAAAGAGGAATATGATAGATTCATTCCGATAGTGCAATGGTAGAGGCAAGCATGCAACATTTAGTGAACAGATGCTCATGAAATTCGTCTGTTTTCCCGGATGTAGTTTTGGACTGCTTGAAATATGTTTGCGTTGCAATCATCGCTAAGGTTCCGGTCTCCGTGTAATAGAGTGTATAGCGTTATGATACAATATTTAGAAGTATTTGCAAGGCGACGAATTCTGATGTTATTATAGTAGAGGCATTCAAAGGGAAAATGACGATTACTCTCAGGAAGACCACATTGACAGAGGGTGATGGAAAAATGTTTTTATCGAACAACTGTTGGTTTAATGCGCTACAATTAGTACGTAGTCGAGCATGATAGACCTGTCACCGGCGTTGAAATATTTCGGGCATTTTGTGGGCTACTCTTTAGTTGAGGTTTGAGTGAGGCCAGTGATGGCATGTTTTGCAGTTTACTTAGTAGTCCATTCCAGTCTCTCAGAGCCGATGGCAGAAAAGCAGTGTTGTATAGAGATGTTCTTGTGCGTATAGATGGGATATCATCATGTGATTTAGTTTATACGTGTACCTACAGGTTTCCGCTACAGTAGGTGTGATTAATGACGACAGGCCAGGAGCTAGGCCGTTCTTCATCTTGTAGAGTATAATTAGTTTATGATTATGTCTTCGACTCTCAAGGGATTCCCATCGAACTCTATGTAGTGAAGTGACGCAAGTTTGGTAGCCCCGGAAACAATACGGTTGGCCTCATTCTGAGTTTTGTCGAGTTCCGATTTCACAGTGTGTAGAATTGATGTAAACCACGTCAACATATTCAATAAGAGGTCTGATGAAAGATAAATAGATTACATCTAGGGATCTTCTATCTAGTTGGAACTTTAGCTTTCGCATAATATGTATTCTTTTCCACGCCCGCTCTTTGGTGGATTTGATACGAGAATGCCAAGAGCAATCCTCAGACAGGTGGACGCCAAGAAGCTTGTGGCAAGTTACGAAATTGATCGTGCATACGTAGTGGTGGAAATAAGGGTTTAAGAGTTATACGTGAAATGGTCATAGTTTCTGATTTGGAAGGATTAAACGTGACTAACTACTTGTCGGCCCAATTTAATATCTTATCAATGTCAGTGTAGAATTTCTGCAGTAGAATTAGACTGGTATCGTCAGCAAAGAGATGTACTTGAACCCATGTCGTCGATGATGTCATTGATAAACACCAAGAACAAGAGTGGGCCAAGAATAGACCAGTAGGGAACTCCTACATTTAGTGTTGACCAATTAGATTGGGTACCCGACAGAACAACAGAGTGTCGTCTGTTAGAGAGATAGTCAGAAAACCAGGTAAATAAACAGCCATCCAGTCCTGCATTTTTTAACTTGAATAGCAGACCTTTCTGTCATACTTTATCAAAGGCCTTACTAATGTCACAGGTTGTGTTTTTATATGTATGTGTTTATATGACGGATGCGGCGTTCCATAGTTAACGCAGTTTCAATAGCGCATGCGTCGTATATACGGATGACTTCATGTCTTGTCGTTGTCTGTTCACTCGAGTGTGAATCGGTGACGATCGGCAATGTCCGTCTGTGGCGGAAATTGTCGACGTTTGCCGAATCAACCCCAGGTGAGCAGTTGTCACTGTATGTCCAATCGTTTTGTCTGTTGTATGTATATGAATGAGAGATGTATGAAAGGTTTGAATGCATTGGCTCCTTGCTAATCTAATCCCTTTTCTGGTTATTCTGGACTGTTTCTCAGTGCAGATCTATAGATGAACTCTTACGAGATAGTTGTTTCTTATTTAAAGACTTTCCAATTTATATTGGAAAGATGCTTAGTTAACGCTGTGGTAAGATATTTATATTGAATTACTATAGAGATAATATATATATGTTGTATTGTGTACATACGCGTGGAATTAATTATGTGCAATATTGTATTGTTTTATCATGTTTTTACTGTAGATTTATGAGTGTATATATTGTATGTTTTAGGCCCTATCCCTATACGTACAGAAAATAAACAATCGAACCTACGCCAGGCGTTGTTGTGCAAGTGAGCCCTGTGACATTGGTGGCCAATGTGGATTTTGGGGTCACAGTGTGGAACGAACCGGACCAGATGGTCGGATGATGATAGAGAAGCGTCGGAAATTGAGTGCTTACTGAAAGTCTACACATGTATACATAGACGGTCAGGTATGGCCAGTGATTTAGACGGAGGAACCCCGGGAGATAGTGTTGTGGATGTGAATCATTACATAGTGTGTTTTATATATGAAATCTGATGCATCAGTAAAATTCGGTAGTGCCGCATATATATAAGGAATTCACGTTGAATTGTGGAGGAACTATCGTTCCATATTAGCAGAAGTTACGATCAGCTGTTGTTACGGTGAAGTGTGAATTTTCAAAAAGTGTTATTTTTTTGTGTGTGGTTGATCAGGTAACTATATGGTGTACACCAGTGTTTTCATTCATTAATATATTGGGAACAGTGTTTTCATTGATTTAGATAGGTTTTGTCAAGTGATATTGTGTATTTGTGAAAATCAGTGTATTGTCATATGTTTTCGTGATAGGATTATTTTTCTGTTTATTTTTTCTAGTGGTTTCAGTCAATATGTGTGACATTTGAATTTAGGTTATTGTTGATGTTGAACGTATAAACATATTTGCTGTGTAATTTTGAAATCATATAGTGATTGAGGTATTTTTCAATATTTTCGTTTGTTTGAAATCCCAGTGAAAATTTAGGGAGTTCAATTATTGACATTCCCTGTGTTAATCTTGGTCTGAATTATTCTTGCCCAACTATTCTGCACTATTTCTATTTCTTGTCCTGCACAGTTCTTTACATTTTACTAACCCGCAGGAGGAATGCAAGGAGGAGCTATAGTGAGGTGAGTGATATATGTTTCATGTTGTAATGTCCTAGTGTTTATTTACTGTTTATGTTAAAATTTGTGTGTTATTTGTGACATTTATAGTACTTCGCAGTATTGATATTATTTTGATCAAGCTGTTATCAGACTTGAAAGTGATTCAAGTAATTGTGCTATAGTGAATTAATGTATTTTGGTTGATATTTTTTCAATCATTGTAGCTAGTGTGTCAGTCGGCACAGTTTCATTCGGTGTTTAAACTGTCTTGTGAGGATTTATTTTCTGTGTTATACGTATTGCACAGTGTTTAATGTTATATCTTATAGTTCATTACCACAGGTAGTTGACTCAGTGTGATAGTCAAATCAGTGTACTCTTACAGGTATTCTAATGTGTTTGGATTTGTGTTGAAATAATATATGATACTTTATCATACAAATTTCATGGTTTATAGGCTATTTTGAGAAATTCCTTATAGTTTATAGGTTATGATGGTGGCCAGGTCGTAATTAATATAAAATATTTCTTTAATTTTCAGCACAGTCACTGAAAATTCCAGCTTGACTCTTGAAAATTCCTGTTTGACTCTTGAGATTTTGACCTCAAGGGTCATTGACTCTTGAGTTTCAAAGTCTAGTGAACGCCCTGCAGTGTTCCAGTATGTTTGACTTTCAATAATTGTGTTTATATTTATATTATATTTATTATACAGGTGTAGTATATTAGCAATCATGGCGACAGGAGGTGAGAAAGCAGATATTGGAGATATTTTAACCAACACTCAACTTTCTCAAATTTTAGAGGCATTGAAGAGGTCAAGTGACTATGTTGTACTGACCAAGGAGGAGTTTAATGCTTTGAAGCATCCTGTACCTACTAGTTCCCCTATTGTGAAGGAACCTTTTGTTCTTTCAAGTACTCCGTGTGTCACAGAACCTGTTGTTAGACCAAAGATGAGTGTAGCAGATAAAATTAATTATTCTGTGTTTAATTCCAATTTGGAAACTTCTTCATCTTTACAGGTACCAAAGATTGATATTAAATTGCCATTCTTTTCAGGTGATCAACCACCAATGAAAGGTGATGTTACTTATGATGTGTGGCATTATGAAACAAAGTGTCTTGTTTCGGATTCATCTTTGTCACAACCTGTCATGTTACAGATTATTCGCAGATCCCTTCGTGGTTCTGCTAGACAGGTACTTATACCATTAGGTGAGAAGGCAACCATGATGGAAATTCTGCAGAAACTTGACACATTATTTGGAAATGTAGCTACTAATGAGTCAATTATGCAAACTTTTTATAGCGAGTCGCAGAAACCGACAGAAAATGTGACAACATATGGCTGCAGATTAGAAACATTATTGCAGGTTGCAGTGGAAAGTGGTCATGTTAGTAAGGCAGCCAGGAATGACATGCTAAGATCCAAGTTCTGGACTGGACTTAGGAATGATAAATTAAAATTGATGACTCGTCATAAATATGATAGTATTACTAGTTATGACATGTTATTGCGTGAGGTTAGAGCTGCGGAACAAGAGATGACAACTTCCGAGAAGTTGACCACAGCTCAACATCAGCCAGTTTCAGCTGATAGAGACAAGGCAGTGGAGGATATTGCCAATAAGATGGACACTTTGATGTCAAAGATGCAGTCTCTAGAGAAGCAGATGAGAGAAAGACCTTCTACAAATACTAATGCCAATAGTAATAATTATTCATTTTCAGGTAATCATTATAATAACCGAGGAAATTTTCACAGCCGAGGAAGGGCGAGAGGTAGACAAAACTGGAATCCAAGCAACAGTGGTATTAATTCTAATAATCAGGAAAATTATAATAGAACTTCTTATTCCAGATCAGATAAAGCCCACCCAAAAGCATAGACTCCTCTGTTGTGGGGCGGACAGAGGAAGTCAGTTGTAGAAAGAGCTCCAAATCTAACTTAGCTGATAGATTAGTTGGTTCAGCCAATGAGGGCACTGCTAGAATTTGTGGCATTAATACTAGAGTTTTAGTAGATACAGGTTCAATGGTAACTTTGATATCAGAGTCATTTTATCATAGTTTAGATCCTAGACCTGAGTTATTAAGTATTAATGATTTCAAATTGGATATTGTAGGTGCCAGTGGATCAAAGATACCATATGTTGGTTACATAGAGGGTGATGTTTTTATTTCGGATATTTTAGAAAATTCTGTTTTTATTCCTATTTTAGTGGTACCCGATACAGAGTATCGACAGTCAGTACCAGGTATTATTGGTACAAATGTATTACGCATGTGTAATTCTAGTGATGATTCTTCTAAATCTGATCCATTTAGACTTGCGGTAGATGCTTTAAAATGTGTTAACTTGATTTCAGTAAAATCAACGAGTAAAACTCCTATTGTTATTCAACCTAATCAAGTTACAACTGTTTCAGGTTTTGTTCGAAAGAAGGGTGGTGTTTCTACAGCCATTACTGAGGCAACTGATAAAACCCAACTTTCAGGATTAAATGTATGTCCAAGAGTTGTTTCTCTTGAAAATGCAGGTTCTACAGCCAGAATTCCTGTCAGAGTTTGCAATATGACAGCCAAAGTTATAAAAATTGAACCTAATTCTGTATTTTGTTCACTTTCAGAAGTCAAAGTAGTAGATTCATGGAAACCGGAAGTTTCTACTCCAAATCCTGAACCTCATATTATTAAGTCTTACACAATTTTACAGGATTTAGGTATACAGGTCAACAGAGACAACTTGACCGAAGAACAATTTTTTAGAGTGCAACAAGTTCTTGGTAAATGGGAACACATTTTCTCCAAATCATCTGTAGATATTGGTAGAACTGATCTTATTAAGCATCACATTAATCTTGATGATGATCAACCTTTTAAACAGGCTTATCGGAGAATACCGCCTTCGATGTATGAAGAAGTGCGACAACACTTAAGAGAGATGGTTGACTGCGGAGCTATCAGAGAAAGTAAATCTCCTTATTGTAGTAACATTGTTCTTGTAAGGAAGAAAAATAATAGTTTACGATTTTGTATAGATCTTCGTCAGCTCAACAAACGAACTCGTAAAGATGCGTACACCTTGCCCAGAGTAGATGATATGTTAGACTCTTTAGTTGGTAGTAAATATTACACGAAATTAGATTTACGAAGTGGATTTTGGCAGGTGGAGGTAGCTGAAGAGGACAAGGAGAAAACCGCATTTACTGTGGGACCACTGGGATTATGGGAGTGTAACCGGATGCCATTTGGTTTAACCAATGCACCGAGTACTTTCCAGAGACTTATGGAAACCTGTATGGGTGAACTAAACCTCAGAGAATGTCTTATATTTTTAGACGATGTTTTGATATTTTCGAAGACTTTCGATGAACAAATTACAAGGTTAGAGGCAGTATTTCAACGTCTTGAGCAAAACGGTTTAAAACTAAATCCGTCAAAATGTGAATTTTTTAGTACTCATGTTGCTTATCTTGGTTATGAGATTTCAGCTGAGGGTATACATACAGATCCAGCAAAGATTGAACCTTTGAAGTCTTGGCCAGCTCCCCATAACATTAAATCTTTACGTGTTTTTCTTGGTTTTTCAGGGTATTACCGTCGGTTTGTGGAAAATTATGCTAAGATAGTAAAACCGTTAAACAATCTTCTTGTAGGTCATCCTACCAATAAGGCATCAAAGAAATCCAAGAAGTTCAAAACACCATGGATATGGGGCGATGCAGAGGAAACAGCATTTCAAACTATCATTAACAAATTAACTAAACCTCCTGTTCTTGCTTATGCAGATTTTTCGAAACCTTTTATTGTAAATACAGATGCGTCAACAGAAGGACTTGGGGCAGTTTTGTACCAGGAACACGATGGTTTAGAGCGAGTGATTTCGTACGCCAGCAGAGGTCTGCGAGCCAGCGAGAGGAATTATCCTGCACACAAATTAGAGTATTTATGTCTTAAATGGGCAATTACAGATAAATTCCATGATTATTTATATGGAAACACTTTTACTGTTAGAACAGACAATAACCCCTTGACATATGTTACTACTTCAGCTAAGCTTGATGCTACAGGACACCGTTGGTTAGCTGCCTTAGGCAATTATAATTTTCAGATTATTTACAGGTGCGGAAAATCCAATTCTGATGCTGATGGTTTAAGTAGACGTCCAAGAGACAATGACAAAGTTTCAGTTATGTTTTCAGATGTCGTCAAAGCTCTTTTTACTGCTATTTTAGTTAAGCCAGAAGAACATTCTATGGCTGAAAGTTTAGTAATTTCAGGAGATAGTCAACTAGAACTTGATCCTGAACCATTAATTGATACTGTTGATTTATCTGCGGTAGATTGGAAGCAAGAGCAGCAAAAAGACCCTGACATTGCCAGAATCTATGATATAATTGACAGAAAGATTCAACTAGACAAAGATGAAATCAGACAGGAGACCAAGGCTGTACAGATTTGTCTGAGACAGCGAACATGTCTATCCATACAGGAGAAAACCCTTTACAGGATGGTAGAAATTGATGGACAGGAAGTCAATCAACTTGTATTACCAGTGCACTACAGGGATCTGGCACTGAGTGGAATGCATGATGATGTTGGTCATCAGGGACGTGACAGGACCCTGTGGTTGGTAAAGCAGCGATTTTATTGGCCACATATGGAGCAAGATGTCGTTGAGAAGGTCCGGACCTGCCCAAACTGCATCCGACGGAAGACTCCAACCAAGGCCGCTGCACACATGGTACCAATACAGAGTACATACCCGATGGAGATTGTATGCATTGACTACTTGTCTGTAGAGCGTTCAAGTGGTGGCTATGAGAACATCCTTGTGATCACGGACCATTTTACTCGGTACGCACAAGCGATTCCTACGCGGAACCAGACTGCCCATACCACAGCAAGAGTTTTGTTCGAGAATTTTTTCTGTCACTATTCCTTTCCAGCTAGACTCCACAGTGATAAAGGACGCAACTTTGAGAGTAAGATCATCAAGGAGCTGTGCAGTATTGCTGGAGTGGAAAAGTCCCGAACAACACCCTACCATGCCATGGGTAATGGACGAACAGAGCGTTTTAGCTCAACGCTGCTAGGGATGCTTGGAACCTTAGACTCATCCGGTAAGGTCAACTGGAAAGAGTATGTTAAGCCGCTTGTCCATGCATACAACGCCACCAGACATGAGTCAACCGGATTTTCACCTCACTTCTTGCTATTTGGATGGCACCCACGCCTTGCCATAGATGCATTTTTGGGGATTGAGGATCCAAAGACGCAGAGACAATCTAGGGCCAACTACGTTGACAAGTTAAGGAAGCGTATGGAGTTTGCATACAAGACGGCGACAGAAACTTCAATGAAGGAAGCACAGAGGCACAAGACTTACTATGATGCCAAAATCAGACATTCCACATTAGAAGTAGGGGATAGAGTTCTACTTAAGAATGTAACTCCTAAAGGGAAACTGGATGACAAGTGGGAAAAGGAGCCTTATATCATTATAGGACGACCCAACCCAGATATACCAGTCTACAAGGTCAAGAAGGAATCCAGCAAAGGACGAGAGAGGATACTGCACAGAAACTTACTTCTTCCTCTGATGTCCATCCCATATGAGGAGATTCCGAGTGCAAGACCATACACACCCAGAGAGAACCAACAACCCCAGAAGAGTATTCCGAGACCTACATATGTAGAGACGAGTACCAGAGAGGACAGTATCTCGGACAGTAGCACTGACAGTGAACAACCTAGAAGTCCAAGATATGTAGCTCCACACAGAAGACCAGTACCTGCGCCCCGTGTACGTATGAGACCGGAGCAACCATCCAACAGTTCACATGTTGTTTGTGAGGGTCAACCGAATCTTCAAACTTCGTTGGAGAATACATGGATTCAGCCTAGTAATTTGAATTTGAATTCTAGTAGGCCTAGTTCTTTTAATTCTACTGATTTTCACATTTCAGATAGAAGTCAGCCAGCTATTGCTAACAGGGAGATTTCTAGAAACAACACTAGTAATACAAATCATAGTAAAACTATTAATAAAGTTTCAGAGGTTTCAGGAACTCCAGTTGCAGCTCCGAGAGGACAGAGACCGCAACGACAGCAAAAACCGCCTGACAGATACGGTGAATGGGTAGCACCAGTTATCGCTACAACAACTGAGAATTATTTTCCTGAACAGGAAATGTGTGGATTCTACGGTTATTGGTAGACAGGGGAGAATGTCGGAGGATAAATTTCAATGTACATGTATACTGTTGAAATTCTTTGTTTGTCTGTATTTTGTATATATAATATAGTTTCTGATGATCCTATTACATGTAGGTTATTTCAGTTTCAGATTACTTATATTTTTCAGTTTCAGAGTAAAAATTGCATTTACTCAGATATTTGAAATTTCAGACATCTAAGGGAAGTGTTTAACACAATCAATGTTAACATGTTTATTTCCGGTATGTCATTTGAGCATACTACATGTATCTAGTTTGTTGTGACCATGATTTGCTAATATTTTAGTGTTTTATAGATGTGGAGAAATTGAGCTATAAATTGCTATTGTTTATATTCTCTTCATATTGGAGAGAGTACCTTTAAATGCATGTGTTTTTATTGTGAAACAGTAACAATAATTCTGTATATTTCAGGGTTAGTACCTTTAATGTGTCAATGAGGATTAATAGCTTTAATTTTAGTAATTATGTAAATTTCAGGGACAGTACCTTTAAAGTGGTTATGTATTAAAGTGCAGATACATAAACTGGTTCTATACAGTTAGAATTATTACGGAATGTAGTACAATACATATAATTGTATTATTATGATTTTGCAGCAATTATTAATGTTAGCAGTAGTTCACGGCTGATGAAAGTGTCGTTCAACAACAACAACACATGTGTGTGAATTAATTGCGAGATAACATTTCAGATAATTATATCATATGATTACGCATCGTATGATAATGGTTTGCTGTAGTTTAATGGTACATTATCTATTACTTTCAATTTCATTTCAGATTGCTCAGTTTGCACAAGATAATATGTTTAGAATAAATGTGTTCTTGTAGTAGGGTAGATCGCTGTGATCAATAGTTTGTATTCTTTGGTCGAGTACTGACTGGTATTGTAATTATGGAGTTATTGGAATTGTAGATTGTGTGGTTGTATATTAATAAATGTCGGGAGCCATTTTCTCCTAGCAGGGGAGAATGTCACAGGTTGTGTTTTTATATGTATGTGTTTATATGACGGATGCGGCGTTCCACAGTTAACGCAGTTTCAATAGCGCATGCGTCGTATATACGGATGACTTCATGTCTTGTCGTTGTCTGTTAACTCGAGTGTGAATCGGTGACGATCGGCAATGTCCGTCTGTGGCGGAAATTGTCGACGTTTGCCGAATCAACCCCAGGTGAGCAGTTGTCACTGTGTGTCCAATCGTTTTGTCTGTTGTATGTATATGAATGAGAGATGTATGAAAGGTTTGAATGCATTGGCTCCTTGCTAATCTAATCCCTTTTCTGTTTATTCTGGATTGTTTCTCAGTGCAGATCTATAGATGAACTCTTACGAGATAGTTGTTTCTTATTTAAAGACTTTCCAATTTATATTGGAAAGATGCTTAGTTAACGCTGTGGTAAGATATATATATTATCTCTATAGTAATTCAATATAAATATGTTGTATTGTGTACATACGCGTGGAATTAATTATGTGCAATATTGTATTGTTTTATCATGTTTTTACTGTAGATTTATGAGTGTATATATTGTATGTTTTAGGCCCTATCCCTATACGTACAGAAAATAAACAATCGAACCTACGCCAGGCGTTGTTGTGCAAGTGAGCCCTGTGACACTAATATCAAAGAATACAGTTCTTACTTCAAGTCCACCATCGAGTGCTATACAGAAGGTATTGTACAAGTAGAGCTGATTCACTGATGAGTAACCGGCTCTGAACCCAGAGTGTAGAGAAGAGAGGACGTTATTATCACGAAGAAAGTTGAAAAGATACAGTAGAGTAGAAAAGGGGAATGAGGCAATTAATGACAATAAATCTATATAACAATGTGCAGATATGACTTATAGGAGTATCTAGAAAATAAGTATGAAATCAACTATCAAGATATATGGAGACGGAATATATATATACCGTTTGTTGATCACCTATCTTGGGAATTGGCGACAGGTTCAACGCACACTATCTAACTCGCAGTGAAATATGTCCCCTGGATGATGTGTGTGTTTTACGTTTATTTATCGTCGCTACCGGTTACCCATATGAACGACGCCTCCTGAAGATATTAGTCATTTTAGATTTTGGAGGATAGTGCAATGATACAGACAGAGACCCATTCCAGAGTCTCCTCTGGTTCTTTTACGTGCACGGTGTAAAGCACCGACACGAGACCTCGGTTTAACGTCGCATCTGAAAGACTGTTAATTTTATTAGGGTCAGACGGGGATCGAACCTGCGATCCCTGGATTACCAGTCCAGCGTATTACCACTGGACTACAGATCCGTCTGGATGATGTCATTGTGCAGTCAATATATTCTACAATCGAGTGCGATCTACCGGCGGCGGAATCTCGGCAAGATTTATGAATGTCACACGTGGAATACATTCTACAATCGAGTACGATCTACCGGCGGCGCAATCTCGGCAAGATTTATGAATGTCACAAGTGCAATATATTCTACAATCGAGTGCGATCTACCGGCGCAATCTCGGCAAGATTTATGAATGTCACAAGTGCAATATATTCTACAATCGAGTGCGATCTACCGGCGCAATCTCGGCAAGATTTATGAATGTCACAAGTGCAATATTTGGACAATTGGATGTTGTTCTATCGAATGATACGTGTTTAGTTTACACACCTTTATTTTAGCTCGATTGCGAAACAAGTTCTTATAAATTATATTAATCACTCTCGAGACATACTTCATCGTGGAATCTATTGCCACGAGGGAGAGAAAAGAGGCAACGTGTATTTTAAATGCCTTGCCCAAGGGCACCATTGTAACGGCCCCCAGCGGGGATCGAACACCGGGCAGTTCGCATCTGAAGCGAACGCGGTACCACTGCGCCATCACGACTTCCACCGACGAGTTTATATTGTGTAAGCATTTCTATGCACTTTTCTGTTTGAACTGCAGATAGATAATAATGTGAATTAAAGAGAAAAAATATACAACGTAACATAAACATTCGTTATACAATACTTATAATACAAAGTAACATAAACATTCGTTATACAATACTTATAATACAAAGTAACATAAACATTCGTTATGCAATACTTATAATACAAAGTAACATAAACATTCGCTATGCAATACTTATAATAATAGGCGGTGCATCAAAGATGTTATCATAAATATCAACCTCTGGATATCAACATCAAGTACCGAGGTGATGCATACCAACCACTGGATATCAACCTCAAGTACCGAGGTGATGCATACCAACCACTGGATATCAACCTCAAGTACCGAGGTGATGCATACCAACCACTGGATATCAACCTCAAGTACCGAGGTGATGCATACCAACCTCTGGATATCAACCTCAAGTACCGAGGTGATGCATACCAACCTCTGGATATCAACCTCAAGTACCGAGGTGATGCATACCAACCTCTGGATATCAACCTCAAGTACCGAGGATAGCAACCTCTGGATGATATTTAATGAAGAGATAGATATCGGATATCTCTATAATATAGAAAGGTGTCTCTATCAGCAAGAGAGATTATTTTGAATGGTATAAAACTAGCTCTCTAACAAAGCTATTTGTTAATGAATAAATATAACAACAGTTTCCCCCCATAGCTTGTTGCGTCCACGGCAGCGAATTAGTTTTGCTGAATTGAAAAGAGTCGCGGAAAAATATTTAAGAGACCATCTTTCTTTATATTATATAACTCCTTGAACTGTCTGGCAACATTTCTTTATGACGAGACATCAGACACACGCGCCTATTTTCGTTCTAATTTCGTCTGCACAAGACAGTTTAATATCCATAGGATATCTCACACACTTATACTTATCTGGACAGATACACCCCTGGACAGATACACCCCTGGACAGACACACTCCTGGACATATGCACTCCTGGACAGATACACCCCTGGACAGACACACTCCTGGACATATGCACTCCTGGACAGATACACTCCTGGACATCACTCCTGGACATATGCACTCCTGGACAGATACACTCCTGGACATATGCACTCCTGGACAGATACACTCCTGGACATATGCACTCCTGGACAGATACACTCCTGGACATATGCACTCCTGGACAGATACACTCCTGGACATATGCACTCCTGGACAGATACACTCCTGGACATATGCACTCCTGGACAGATACACTCCTGGACATATACACTCCTGGACATATGCACTCCTGGACAGATACACTCCTGGACATATACACTCCTGGACAGATACACCCCTGGACAGACACACTCCTGGACATATACACTCCTAGACAGATACACCCCTGGACATATACACTCCTGGACATATACACTCCTGGACAGATACACTCCTGGACCACTCCTGGACCACACCTGGACATATTTTGTGGCCTTGTACGTTGGAAAATCATCATATTCAAAAGATCGTAGGTCAGTCGTATGACATCGTAGAATCGTCGTAGGACCGTCGTACGATGTCGTGAATAACTTGCACCTGTCCACGTGTCATTACCAGACACGTACACCACCGTACGACAACATGATATCGTACGACAATCCTACGGGGACGCAGGGTCATCCTGTGTCCTAATGCGCAATAGTAGCTACGCTGGGGGTAGTTACCTTTGGGGTATATAAACACCAGCCTTCACGTCATTATCACAGACGGATATGTAGTCCAGTGGTAACACGCTGGACTGGTAATCCAAGGATCGCAGGTTCGATCCCCCGTCTGACCCTAATAAAATTAACAGTTTCAGATGGGACGTTAAACCGAGGTCTCGTGTCGGTGCTTTACACCGTGCACGTAAAAGAACCAGAGGAGATTCTGGAATGGGTCTCTGTCTGTATCATGCACTATCCTCCAAAATCTAAAATAACTAATCTCTTCTCATATGGGCAACCGGTAGCGACGATAAATAAACGTAAAAACAGAAAAACTCATTATCATTAGTTCAAACACACGTGCTTAGTGTGCATCATGTGTGATTCAACCACAGAGGTGTCGACGTGGGTGGGGGCGGCGGTTTCGGCGCGTATTTCCACATGGCTCCTGACGAGCTGCAACAGTGTCTCGTCCATCTCGTGTCGGCGGCCTTTGCCAGTCTTGGAACTCCTGCTGGAATATCCTGCTTCTGAATTGCCGGTGGAGGTTGAGGGCTGTGCTACGTTCGTGTATGCAGCTAGTATACTGGGATACACTATGCTACGTTCTTGTATCCAGCTGGTACACTGGCATACACTATGCTACGTTCTTGTGTGCAGCTGGTATACTGGCATACACTATGCTACGTTATTGTATCCAGCTGGTATACTGGCATACACTAGGATACCTTCTTGTGTGCAGCTGGTATACTGGCATACACTATGCTACGTTATTGTGTGCAGCTGGTTTACTGGCATACACTATGCTACGTTCTTGTGTGCAACTGGGATACACTATGCTACGTTCTTGTGTGCAGCTGCTATACTGGGATACACTATGCTACGTTCTTGTGTGCAGCTGGTATACTGGCATACACTATACTACGTTCTTGTATCCAGCTGTATACTGGTATACACTATGCTACGTTATTGTATCCAGCTGTATACTGGCATACACTATGCTACGTTATTGTATCCAGCTGTATACTGGCATACACTATTCTACGTTCTTGTATCCAGCTGTATACTGGTATACACTATGCTACGTTATTGTATCCAGCTGTATACTGGCATACACTATGCTACGTTATTGTATCCAGCTGTATACTGGCATACACTATTCTACGTTCTTGTATCCAGCTGTATACTGGTATACACTATGCTACGTTATTGTATCCAGCTGTATACTGGCATACACTATGCTACGTTATTGTATCCAGCTGTATACTGGCATACACTATTCTACGTTCTTGTATCCAGCTGTATACTGGTATACACTATGCTACGTTATTGTATCCAGCTGTATACTGGCATACACTATGCTACGTTATTGTATCCAGCTGTATACTGGCATACACTATTCTTCGTTATTGTATCCAGCTGTATACTGACATACACTATGCTACGTTCTTGTATGCAGCTGTGTACTGGCATACACTATGCTACGTTATTGTATCCAGCTGTATACTGACATACACTATGCTACGTTCTTGTATGCAGCTGTATACTGGCATACACTATACTACGTTCTTGTATCCAGCTCTATACTGGCATACACTATGCTACGTTCTTGTACCCAGTTGTATACTGGCATACACTATTCTACGTTCTTGTGTGCAGCTGTATACTGACATACACTATGCTACTTTCTTGTATACTGGTATACATTATGCTACGTTCTTATATCCAGCTGTATACTGGTATACACTATGCTACGTTCTTGTATCCAGCTGTATACTGGTATACACTATACTACGTTCTTGTATGCAGCTGGTATACTGGCATACACTATACTACATTATTGTATGCAGCTGGTATACTGGCATACACCATGCTACGTTATTGTATCCAGCTGTATACTGACATACATTATGCTACATTCTTCTTTACAGCTGTATACTGGTATACACTATGCTACGTTATTGAATCCAGCTGTATACTGGTATACACTATACTACGTTCTTGTATCCAGCTGGTATACTGGTATACACTATGCTACGTTCTTGTATCCAGCTGGTATACTGGTATACACTATACTACGTTCTTGTATCCAGCTGTATACTGGTATACACTATACTACGTTCTTGTATCCAGCTGGTATACACTATACTACGTTCTTGTATCTAGCTGGTATACTGGTATACACTATACTACGTTCTTGTATCCAGCTGGTATACTGGTATACACTATAATACGTTCTTGTATCCAGCTGGTATACTGGTATACACTATACTACGTTCTTGTATCCAGCTGTATACTGGGATACACTATGCTACGTTCTTGTATCCAACGGTATACTGGTATACACTATGCTACGTTCTTGTATCCAGCTGGTATACTGGTATACACTATACTACGTTCTTGTATGCAGCTGTATACTGGTATACACTATGCTACGTTCTCGTATCCAGCTGGTATACTGGTATACACTATGCTACGTTCTTGTATGCAGCTGTATACTGGTATACACTATGCTATGTTCTTGTATCCAGCTGGTATACTGGTATACACTATGCTACGTTCTTGTATGCAGCTGTATACTGGTATACACTATGCTATGTTCTTGTATCCAGCTGGTATACTGGTATACACTATGCTACGTTCTTGTATCCAGCTGGTATGCTGGGATACACTATGCTACGTTCTTGTATGCAACTGGTATACACTATACTACGTTCTTGTATGCAGCTGTATACTGGCATACATTATGCTACGTTCTTGTATGCAGCTGTATACTGGTATACACTATGCTACGTTCTTGTATCCAGCTGGTATACTGGTATATACTATGCTATGTTCTTGTATGCAGCTGTATACTGGTATACACTATGCTACGTTCTTGTATCCAGCTGGTATACTGGTATACACTATGCTACGTTCTTGTATGCAGCTGTATACTGGTATACACTATACTACGTTCTTGTATGCAGCTGTATACTGGCATACACTATGCTACGTTCTTGTATCCAGCTGGTATACTGACATACACTATGCTACGTTCTTATATCAAGCTGGTATACTGACATACACTATGCTACGTTATTGTATCCAGCAGGTATACTGACATACACTATGCTACGTTATTGTATCCAGCTGGTATACTGACATACACTATGCTACGTTCTTGTATCCAGCTGGTATGCTGACATACACTATGCTACGTTATTGTATCCAGCTGGTATACTGGTATACACTATACTACGTTCTTGTATGCAGCTGTATACTGGCATACACTATGCTACGTTCTTGTATGCAGCTGCATACTGGCATACACTATGCTACGTTCTTATATGCAGCTGGTATACTGGCATACACTATGCTACGTTCTTGTATGCAGCTGTATACTGGCATACACTAGGCTACGTTCTTGTATGCATCTGTATACTGACATACACTATGCTACATTCTTGTATCCAGCTGGTATACTGGCATACACTATGCTACGTTCTTGTATCCAGCTGGTATACTGACATACACTATGCTACGTTCTTGTATCCAGCTGGTATACTGGCATACACTAGGCTACGTTCTTGTATGCATCTGTATACTGGCATACATTAGGCTACGTTCTTGTATGCATTTGTATACTGGCATACACTATACTACGTTCTTGTATGCAGCTTGTGTACTGGCAACCAGTTTATGCTATATAATATCAACCGAATAAAAAGCCATTAACAATATGGCCGTGAGCAACTCCATGACAAGCCCCGTTAGAAAGGCCGTGAGCATCTCCATGACACGCCCCGTTAGAAAGGCCGTGAGCATCTCCATGACACGCCCCGTTAGAACGTTCGTGAGCAACTCCATGACAAGCCCCGTTAGAAAGGCCGTGAGCATCTCCATGACACGCCCCGTTAGAACGTTCGTGAGCAACTCCATGACAAGCCCCGTTAGAAAGGCCGTGAGCATCTCCATGACACGCCCCGTTAGAAAGTCCGTGAGCAACTCCATGACACGCCCCGTTAGAAAGTCCGTGAGCAACTCCATGACAAGCCCCGTTAGAAAGTCCGTGAGCATCTCCATGACACGCCCCGTTAGAAAGTCCGTGAGCAACTCCATGACAAGCCCCGTTAGAAAGGCCGTGAGCATCTCCATGACACGCCCCGTTAGAACGTTCGTGAGCAACTCCATGAAAAGCCCCGTTAGAAAGTCCGTGAGCAACTCCATGACAAGCCCCGTTAGAAAGTCCGTGAGCAACTCCATGACAAGCCGCGTTAGATTGTCAGTGAGCAACTCCATGACAAGCCCCGTTTGAAAGTCCGTGGGCAACTCCATGACAAGCCCCGTTAGAAAGTTCGTGAGCAACTCCATGACAAGCCAAGTTAGAAAGTCCGTGAGCAACTCCATGACAAGCCCCGTTAGAAAGTCCGTGAGCAACTCCATGACAAGCCCCGTAGAAAGGCCGTGAGCAATTCCATGACAAGACAAGTTAGAAAGTCCGTGAGCAACTCCATGACAAGCCCCGTTAGAAAGTCCGTGAGCAACTCCATGATAAACCCCGTTAGATAGTCCGTGAGCAACTCCATGACAAGCCCCGTTAGAAAGTCCGTGAGCAACTCCATGACAAGCCCTGTTTGAAAGTCCGTGAGCAACTCCATGACAAACCCCGTTAGATAGTCCGTGAGCAACTCCATGGCAAGCCCCGTTAGAAAGTCCGTGAGCAACTCCATGACAAGCCCTGTTAGAAAGGCCGTGAGCAACTCCATGACAAGCCCCGTTAGAAAGTCCGTGAGCAACTCCATGACAAGCCCCGTTAGAAAGGCCGTGAGCAACTCCATGACAAGCCCCGTTAGAAAGTCCGTGAGCAACTCCATGACAAGCCCCGTTAGAAAGTCCGTGAGCAACTCAATGTGAAACTACGTGGGAACCTGCCTGGAAACTGCGTGAGAAATACCGTGAGAACCTTTGTGGGAAGGCTCCATGAGCAACTCCTTTAAAAACTCCGTGAGAAACACCATATGATGCTCCGTTAGCAAACCCGTTAGACGCCACGTGAGAAACACCATGTGATGCTCCGTTAGCAAACCCGTGAGACGCCACGTGAGAAACACCATGTGATGCTCCGTTAGCAAACCCGTGAGACGCCACGTGAGAAACACCATGTGATGCTCCGTTAGCAAACCCGTGAGACGCCACGTGAGAAACACCATGTGATGCTCCGTTAGCAAACCCGTGAGACGCCACGTGAGAAACACCTTGAAAAACTCCGTGTGATGCTCCGTGAGAAACTCCGTATGATGCTCCATGAGAAACTCCATTTGATGTTCCGTGAGAAACTCCGTGTGATGCTCGGTGAGAAACTCCGTGTGATGTTCCGTGAGAAACTCCGTGTGATGTTCCGTGAGAAACTCCGTGTGATGCTCCGTGAAAAACTCCGTGTGATGTTCCGTGAGAAACTCCGTGTGATGCTCGGTGAGAAACTCCGTGTGATGCTCCGTGAGAAACTCCGTGTGATGCTCCGTGAGAAACTCCGTGTGATGTTCCGTGAGAAACTCCGTGTGATGCTCGGTGAGAAACTCCGTGTGATGTTCCGTGAGAAACTCCGTGTGATGTTCCGTGAGAAACTCCGTGTGATGTTCCGTGAGAAACTCCGTGTGATGCTCGGTGAGAAACTCCGTGTGATGTTCCGTGAGAAACTCCGTGTGATGTTCCGCCGTGTGATGTTCCGTGAGAAACTCCGTGTGATGTTCCGTGAGAAACTCCGTGTGATGTTCCGTGAGAAACTCCGTGTGATGTTCCGTGAGAAACTCCGTGAGCAACTAGCAAAACGAAACAAGCTACATTATTGATTTTGGCTCAAATAAGAATTTCACAGATTGCTCTCTGGTGCAAGTTTGAGGGTATTATAGTAATTATTTTAGTATTTGCCATGGAGAAAGATGCCGCCATTTATGTACCTAAGACTCCAGCACCATGACCAATACTGACCTGAGAGACAACATTGCATTGTTTTTCTTAAATGATGATAATATTTACAATTAATTTGGATTTATTCTCTCGAGAATGTCAAAATAATTGGGTATTATATAGAGTAATTTATTTGCCTTTCCTCAAACACATCCGCACGTAATGGCGAGGTATTAGCGGTACCAGGCTGGCGGTCTCTGACCGGATACTATAGTTCATCCTCCACTTTCCTCAAACACACCCGCACGTAATGGCGAGGTATTAGCGGTACCAGGCTGGCGGTCTCTGACCGGATACTATAGTTCATCCTCCACTATCATGTATCGTTGCTAGAACTGTCAACTGTTGACACGTGTAATCCTACTTCCCGTGCTACAGGTGAGATAAGCTCGTCAGGCTGGTTATAAACCGATATAACCTTGAACTGTACGCTAAACAAATGTTTCTTACTGTTTGTATACATCTGTTACATACGGTAACATTGGGTGTCCGATTAGCGCAGTGGTTAGCGCGCTCGCTTCTAACCAATGCAACCGGGTTCGATCCTCGGACCGGGAAGTATGCCAGATGGTACGGTGGTCGCCAGATCGGAGAGGTGGGCTTTCTGCGGGTACTCCGGTTTCCTCCCACACAAATGACCACATTTACGCTTTCATCTGCGCCAATTAGAGTGATTAATATAAGTTGTTAGAACTTGCTTCGCAATCGTTGTAAAATAAATAAAGTTTAAACTAACATTGTAACATAGTGCTATGTGTCTGCAACAACGTACATGTATATTATCCATTTAGAATGATAGATGACTCTGATGTGCTGTGTGTCTGCAACAACGTACATGCATAGTATCCATTTAGAATGATAGATGTCTCTGAAGTACACGTGCTGAGTTGGATAATTAATTAAATATATATAAGTTTCACATTGCGCAACTAGTGAATGTTACGAAATCATGAACATTGCACCAGACTATTGCAATAAATGATAACCAATCGCACGTTTATAATTAACTGCATCTGGCAGCCAAGTATATTAACAACAAATCTGTCACTATCAATACCACAGACGGATATATTGTCCAGTGGTAACACGCTGGACTGGTAATCCAGGGATCGCAGGTTCGATCCCCCGTCTGACCCTAATAAAATTAAGTCTTTCAGATGGGACGTTAAACCGAGGTCTCGTGTCGGTGCTTTACACCGTGCACAGAGGAGACTCTGGAATGGGTCTCTGTCTGTATCATTGCACTATCCTCCAAAAATCTAAAATGACTAATCTCTTCAGGAGGCGTCGCTCATATGGGCAACCGGTGGCGACGATAAATAAACACACGCACACGCACACACACACACACACACTATCCAGTGAACGTTACATACACAGTATCCAGTGAACGTTACATACATAACGTGTATACAATGAACGTTACATACATAGCTTGTATACAATGAACGTTACATACATAGCTTGTATACGATGAACCTAACATACATAGCTTGTATACAATGAACGTTGCATACATAGCTTGTATACAATGAACATTACATACATACTACATAGCTTGTATACAATGAACGTTACATACATAGCTTGTATACGATGAAGGCTACATACATAGCTTGTATACAGTGAACGTTGCATACATAGCTTGTATACAATAAACGTTACATACATAGCTTGTATACAGTGAACGTTACATACATAGCGTGTATACGATGAAGGCTACATACATAGCTTGTATACAGTGAACGTTGCATACATAGCTTGTATACAATAAACGTTACATACATAGCTTGTATACAGTGAACGTTACATACATAGCTTGTATACAATAAACGTTACATACATAGCTTGTATACAGTGAACGTTACATACATAGCTTGTATACAGTGAACGTTACATACATAGCTTGTATACAATAAACGTTACATACATAGCTTGTATACAGTGAACGTTACATACATAGCGTGTATACGATGAAGGCTACATACATAGCTTGTATACAGTGAACGTTGCATACATAGCTTGTATACAATAAACGTTACATACATAGCTTGTATACAGTGAACGTTACATACATAGCTTGTATACAATAAACGTTACATACATAGCTTGTATACAGTGAACGTTACATACATAGCTTGTATACAGTGAACGTTACATACATAGCTTGTATACAATAAACGTTACATACATAGCTTGTATACAGTGAACGTTACATACATAGCGTGTATACGATGAAGGCTACATACATAGCTTGTATACAGTGAACGTTGCATACATAGCTTGTATACAATAAACGTTACATACATAGCTTGTATACAGTGAACGTTACATACATAGCTTGTATACAATAAACGTTACATACATAGCTTGTATACAGTGAACGTTACATACATAGCTTGTATACAGTGAACGTTACATACATAGCTTGCATATAATGAACATTACCTATATAGCTTGCATACAGTGAACGTTACATACATAGCTTGCATACAGTGAACGTTACATACAGAGCTTGCATACAGTGAACGTTACATACATAACTTGTATACAATGAACATTACCTATATAGCTTGCATACAGTGAATGTTACATACATAGCTTATATACAACGAACATTACCTATAAATTATAGCTTGCATACAGTGAAGGCTACATACACGACTTGTATCTTTCATTCTAGACGTCACGTATGTTCCACATCAATGCTTTGCCTATATAAATAGTGTGGATATATTTATATAAAATTAACCGTTGAATAATCAAAGACAGAATATTTATTGGCAACTGGTCAAGGAGAGTGTTAGTGTGCGTGAGCTAAGCATAACTACAGATACAATACATACAATATTCAGACAATATTATAAAAAATGTATAATTTTATGAATAATCTGTCTGTTGTCGAATTTACGCTGCGCCACCTGATAGTTATCATAAAGAAAGAGGTTTAGCCGATAACGTGTATAGGACATGGCTATGCACAGGCAATGCCAGGTATGTCCCCACCATAAATGCCAGGTATGTCCCCACCATAAATGCCAGGTATGTCCCCACCATATGTTCACTAGCTATTCCCTGATTCCCCCGCCATATGTTCCCCTGGACGAGACGATCCACTAACCTGCTTAAATGTTCCAATGGCATTGACTGCAATAGTTGGAAACTGGAATGTCTAGATTGTGGTCAGATGATAAAGATGTATTCATATGTCATGGTTAGATTTCTGCATCTGTTCTTAACGGTTCATTCCACGACTAGACAGGTATGAAATATAGCCGTTTGTTCATTTTATTCCAGTTTAAGATCGCTTTACTTAACACGATATTATTATACATGGCCTAACGTAGATACATTTGCAAATAGTATGAATTCAGCTCAGTCTGGTGTAATTATAAAGATGGCTAAGTTTATATCTTGCTACAGTTAAAAGTAATACTGTAATTATTCCTATGTAATTATTCCCATGTAATTATTCCCATGTAATTATTCCTATGTAATTATTCCTATGTAATTATTCCTATATAATTATTCCCATGTAATTATTCCTATGTAATTATTCCTATGTAATTATTCCCATGTAATTATTCCTATGTAATTACTCCTATGTAATTATTGCTATGTAATTATTCCCATGTAATTATTCCTATGTAATTATTCCCATGTAATTATTCCTATGTAATTATTCCTATGTAATTATTCCATTCCTATGTAATTATTCCTATGTAATTATTCCTATGTAATTATTCCTATGTAATTATTCCTATGTAAGTATTCCTATGTAATTATTCCCATGTAATTATTCCTATGTAATTATTCCTATGTAATTATTCCCATGTAATTATTCCCATGTAATTATTCCCATGTAATTATTCCTATGTAATTATTCCTATGTAATTATTCCTATGTAATTATTCCTATGTAATTATTCCTATGTAATTATTCCCATGTAATTATTCCTATGTAATTATTCCTATGTAATTATTTATTTAGGTTATTATTGCAGAATGAGTAGTGTAATATTACTTTAGATTTAATTAATTAATATTTATATTTATTTTCCATTAATATAGAAGTACTAAAGTATTGCTGCACTTGTATAATATATCATGCTTTTCTGATTGTTTGTAAATAATAATCTGGACACAGCTGGTTTTGCTTTGAGCATATGGGTCGGCCTGGGTATGGGAGTTACACTTATGGGATGCCTCACGATGGGTTTTACGGCTATGGTGTAAACGTGGTGATGTGCCCGGTAATGAGGTGATTTGATCATCGAAAGCCATACTTGCTTAGTGGTGTAATGACATGGCACAACCAGGTGCTTTATATTAGCCAACCAAATTGAGATTAATTGATTTTTGTCTTTTATATAAAAGTATTGTTTTTAAGGAATAATTAACACCGTTTCTATGACCTTTAGCTTACTTACCACAAGTCTTGTATTACTCAAAAACACATAATTCAGTAACATACGTGTTGATTAGGTACGTCTCAATAGAATTTAATCATGCTTTACTATCATTTGAGTGGAAGATCGCAGTCTCCCTACTTCCCTACACTATGTTATTTCTCAGCGATATATCTTCTTAGAAGATATTTCACACGGTATTAAAGATTTACTTTCTCTATAAACAAGAATATGCTGTCAAACTGGCAATGTCTGTATTGTACGGTCAGTGTTTAGTTGTGTGATCTACAATATTAATACTATACGTGACAAGCCCGCTCTTAATGCTTCCTTTGAACGACTACATGCCGTGACATTGCATGTTAGTGACGTGTATTTTGTATGTCCTTAGCTCAGTTTAAAGTAAATTTGTTTCTATATTGTAACGAAGTCGATGTTATGGCTATAATTATTATCCCCGGAATATAATCGTTTCCTCTCCAGTGCGGTATAAGGCAGAATTATTGAAAGATATCTAGTTTTACAGTAGGCTGTTTATTCCGGTCGGCTTGATACAGTAATATATAACACTTGTTTATTCCGGTCGACTGAATACAGTAATATACAACACTTGTTTATTCCGGTCGACTGGATACAGTAATATACCACACTTGTTTCTAACTGTCGACTGGATACAGTAATATACCACACTTGTTTATTCCGGTCGGCTGGATACAGGAATATACCACACTTGTTTATTCCGGTCGACTGGATACAGTAATATACAACAATTGTTTATTCCGGTCGACTGGATACAGTAATATACCACACTTGTTTATTCCGGTCGGCTGGATACAGTAATATAGCACACTTGTTTATTCCGGTCGACTGGATACAGTAATATACAACACTTGTTTATTCCGGTCGACTGGATACAGTAATATACAACACTTGTTTATTCCGGTCGACTGGATACAGTAATATAGCACACTTGTTTATTCCGGTCGACTGGATACAGTAATATACAACACTTGTTTATTCCGGTCGACTGGATACAGTAATATACAACACTTGTTTATTCCGGTCGACTGGATACAGTAATATAGCACACTTGTTTATTCCGGTCGACTGGATACAGTAATATACAACACTTGTTTATTCCGGTCGACTGGATACAGTAATATACAACACTTGTTTATTCCGGTCGACTGGATACAGTAATATAGCACACTTGTTTATTCCGGTCGACTGGATACAGTAATATACAACACTTGTTTATTCCGGTCGACTGGATACAGTAATATACAACACTTGTTTATTCCGGTCGACTGGATACAGTAATATAGCACACTTGTTTATTCCGGTCGACTGGATACAGTAATATACAACACTTGTTTATTCCGGTCGACTGGATACAGTAATATACAACACTTGTTTCTAACTGTCGACTGGATACAGTAATATACCACACTTGTTTATTCCGGTCGACTGGATACAGTAATATACCACACTTGTTTATTCCGGTCGACTGGATACAGTAATATACCACACTTGTTTATTCCGGTCGACTGGATACAGTAATATACAACACTTGTTTATTCGTCGACTGGATACAGTAATATACCACACTTGTTTATACTGTCGACTGGATACAGTAATATACCACACTTGTTTCTAACTGTCGACTGGATACAGTAATATACCACACTTGTTTCTAACTGTCGACTGGATACAGTAATATACCACACTTGTTTATTCCGGTCGACTGGATACAGTAATATACCACACTTGTTTATTCCGGTCGACTGGATACAGTAATATACAACACTTGTTTATTCCGGTTGGCTGGATACAGTAATATACAACAATTGTTTATTCCGGTCGACTGGATACAGTAATATACCACACTTGTTTCTAACTGTCGACTGGATACAGTAATATACCACACTTGTTTCTAACTGTCGACTGGATACAGTAATATACAACACTTGTTTATTCCGGTCGACTGGATACAGTAATATACCACACTTGTTTATTCCGGTTGGCTGGATACAGTAATATACAACACTTGTTTATGCCGGTCGACTGGATACAGTAATATAACACACTTGTTTATTCCGTTCGACTGGATACAGTAATATACAACACTTGTTTATTCCGGTCGGCTGGATACAGTAATACAGTTTATATGCGCCAAGTGTAGGCTGCAGAAAATTTAGTGCTCTTATAATTGGATTGTTTCGTTAAAACTAGTGACTGTAGAACTGTGATTTTTTGTACAGTATCTCATGAATATACAGGAGTTACTATTCTGTGCTTTTTAATTGGAAATATCTATTCAATATTGAATGCCATACTTTGAAACAATTGGATGTACAAATAAGAAACTATTTATACTTTGTAAAATTGTGTAACTTTTTGATGAACACAATTTTCACGATTACAATGTGCTTTGTCAAGTATAATAGAGACCAATTATTGAAATTGGCAGGTGTAGCTAGAAGGCTTTCACGCCCGGACAAAGCAACTTTAAATGTTCTAAAGGATTATGGTCTTTTGAAATACAGATCTGCCAGAGGCGGTCAGGATCAATGCAGGCGAAATTGGGACACAAATCAAGGAATCAATTTTAACAATATCAAAATATTACCAGAAACAATTCCTACTGTAATATCAACAGCCAGAACAGAACGTTTTTCAAATCTTGATAAAGAGGTATTGAATTCTACAAGAAGCTTAAATATATACCGCATAAAATATGAATCTCAAACTGTTGTTAAAGGCCAAAAAAACATTAAACTGTGTTGTATAAATCCAAGATCTTTGAAGAACAAAACCATAGCGTTTTGTGATTTTATATTCTCAAATGACCTAGATATGATTGCTGTTACTGAAACATGACTAGGCTCTTCAATTGATAAAACGTGTTTAAGTGAACTGCTGCCAAAAGGATACCAGATTAAACATGTCCCTCGCCCTGGTAGTCGACGTGGCGGGGGTGTGGCTCTGATATATAAAACTGGAATAGATGTCAACATTGTGTCCTCTACACGTGACAATGAATTTTCAACTTTTGAGTATTTAGATTGTAATGTAAATATTAAGTCCTATTCATTACGCTTATCAGTAATGTACAGACCACCCCCAAATAAAGAAAATGGTTTGAAAACTAACGTATTTCTTGAAGACGAATGGCCACTGTTCTTGTCCAAATACGCCACCATTGACAAAAATATCATAATCACTGGAGATTTAAACTTTCATTTGGATAACCACTCTGACCGTGATGCAATAAAATTTAACAGTATTCTACAATCCTGTGACATGACACAACATGTGAAAGAGCCTACCCACGTCCGTGGTCACATCCTGGATGTGGTCATTACTAGGGAAAATGACAAAACTGTGTCAGAAGTAGTGGTCACTGACCCAGGTTTTTCAGATAACTCGGGCAAAGTGACAAGAGACCACTTCGCAGTCATATTTCATGCAAGAGCGGCGAAACCGGCTCCTGTACGAAAAACAGTGTCGTATAGAAAATTCCGTTCAATAGATGTAGATACTTTCAAAAGTGACATCATGGCATCAGAAAAACTTCGTAATAGTTTGCAATGCACGGATGCTGACGATCTTGTCAGCATATACAACAGTGAACTTTCTGCATTGGTTGAATTTTTAAATTTATATTCGTTTATTAACGTAAGTGTCTCTTTTAAATATCATTGGTCTTAGCGTTTTATTCGTAGGTTACGTTATATAATTTTTTTAATTTTTTTTATCTATAAAATTCTTTAAGCTCATTTCAGTCTATCGATTCATTCTCTCATTTTATTAAATTTATACCAGCATTATATTAATTGTTCGTAGTTGTCCTTGTCTCATATGAATTTGTTTTATCGGTCAGATTTAAGATCTATTATCACCTTAACACATGTTGTTTTGTTTGCATATACTATGTTTTATCATTGTTATTATGTTTACATATCTGTGATATGTCATATGTTATTATGTAAAGCGCCCTTGAACGTGTATTTTTACATGAAAAGGGCGCTCAAGAAATCTGGTATAATAATAATAATAATAATAATAAACACGCCCCTTTACGTACAAAAACGGTTACATTAAGGCCTTCATGTCCCTGGTTTACAGAGGAACTCCACGATGCCAAACATGTAAAGCGTAAATTTGAACGCAAGTGGAAAAAATCAAGATTAACTGTCGACCATGAAATATACAGGAGTCAGTGTGCCAAGGTTAATGAAATGTTGAAACAAGCACGGCTTGACTACTTTTCTGATAAAGTAATATCTTGCGGTCGTGATCAAAAAAGCATGTTCAAAATCACTAAACACCTGCTTGAAGGCGATAGTGAAATAGCGCTTCCATCACGCAAAAATCCCAATGAACTAGCACAGGAATTCAGTGACTTATTCATTTCTAAGGTGGAAGGCATTAGAAATGACATATCTTCAAACTCCCAGTCGGAACTGGGTCCATTGAACATTGAAACAGAGAAACTCCCTCACATAAGCTGCTTGAACAATTTCTGTCCATCATATGAGAAAGAACAGTTCATTAAAAAAGGGCCAAATAAATCCTGTGAAATAGACCCAATTCCGACATGGCTACTATATATTCTTTATTTATCCTCCAGTATTGAAGAGCATACAATTCACATATTACAAGAACAATTACAACAGTGAAATATATTACAATGTTATAAGGAAATTAAGTAACAGAAATAAACGCTTATATACATATTCTATATATAATCGCAACAGGCGATGTGTAGTACCATATAATAACACACACGTATACATATATACACACACCAAGCATATGTATATATACATAATACACGCATACACACACGTGTATATATATACATACATACATACATACGTATACATACACACATGCGTATACATATATTATACCAATACAAACATATACATATCACTGTAATATTGTATTACTCGCTTATACTACATGTATAAAGCATACCAAAAATAAATTCAATTGTTACAGTATCTCTTACATTACTGCAAGTGTTACCCCCTTACCGAAACGAAACTATAAGAGAGGTATGTGCAGAGTAGCGTAGATAGGGATGCTGGTACATATATTTGCTTTAGTACTGTCTCATAACCAATTCATGTAATAGGCAGATTGTAAAAACACTTTAAAGCTTGCTACTCTCTGATCGTCTGTCAATTGAAATGCTGTAAAGCCACGGACCATTTCAATGAGTTGCAGATCTGGTGAGAGTGAGCAGAGACTTTTAAAGGTACTGGTACCTAGAGACTTAGAGAGTTTCATCCAGAGTGTGGTTCTCCATTTGTCATTAAATGGGCAAAACAACAGTATATGTCTGCTAATCTCGTCTGTGACCAAGTGACATTTCATACACTGTATATCGTATTTATGAGAGAAAAACCTACACATTAGGATAAAGACGGATGTACAATGTGGCTGTAGGTATGTGTATTCTCTATAGAAATTCCATAGGTTACAAGTTTCATATTCTGACTGGACTAGGGAGAAAGTATTTAAACTTGCATCGCAAAGTAACCTACTATTCCAGTCGAATACTACCTGGTTTTTTACTGCCAGTTTAACGTTATATTTCCATACACCTACGCTTGGGAATATACCATCGTGTAAGTAATCTAAGAAAAACTGTGTCAGATTATATTTTCCTAGAATTCTATATATATCGGGGATAAAACCTTTTGCAATTTTGGGAGATGTCATGAATGATGTGGTTCTATGCACAAACACGTCTTTGATTTTAAACTTGGTATCTAATCGACAGCGTTGACCAAATAGTAGAAGTTTCCGTTTATCTATCAGCTGGACTATAGGATATATACCGAGACAGCTTAATGCTATATCCGTTCTAGTAGATGTAGGGATAGATTGAATACGTTTGATACATTGTCTATGCAGTTTTCGCAAGGGGAGTAACTGGGTATCGGTGACACCGTTCCACAATTCGCTCCCATATAATGCTTTTGGTAGTACAATGGATTCGTATATTTTTTTACAAGTTGCAGGATGCAGGCCGTTTCTATAAATACCACAGTCTACAATGCTGAAGAAGGATTTACGCAACCGATCACAACTTGTAGCTATAGTTTCACTTAAATCTAGGTCTTTATTACATTGGACGCCTAGATGGAGGTAACTGCTGGTTTCATGAAAGGTTTCATCACCCAGTTTCCAGTATCTCTCTGTACTCATGGTGTCATTGAATACAATATTATTGCATTTGGTAGCGTTGTAGAGATACCGTTCACGTTTAGAGTTCATGTAACACAAGTTGATTAACATATCTAGACCATGCTTAGTGTTCGATAATACAACCATGTCATCGGCGGAGGTAGGGCATCCACAACTCAAGTCTCCAATCCTGAAGCAATATGGGCTTCTTTCTACTTCATTCATTAGTTCGTTTATGAAGACGAGGTAGAGGAACGGACTCATACATTGACCTTGGCGGGTTCCCTGTAGGATAGGGAACCACTCCGACATGTAACCATTGGACTTAACGCAACTTAAGCAGTTATCAAAAAATGACATGATAGCTTTGAAAAGCATAACATGGATACCAGTTTTGTATAGTTTGACAAGCAACGATGCAATCCAAGTCCTGTCGAAGGCTTGTCTAGCGTCCAGGAAGCAAGCATAAATGGGAGAATGGTGTTCCATACCATAATTTACACATTCTCTTAACATGAATGACGTCATTAGGCAGTTTCCTTTCTTCTGAAAACCACCCTGAGATGCATTGAATGTTACTTTTTTGTCCTGTTCAATAAAACTTAATAGGACCTTCTCATATAGTTTGAGAATGACTGAGCACAATGAAATCGCTCTGTAGCTATTTGGATCAGTTTTCTTTTTGTTACCGCCCTTATATAATGTTACTATAATACCGTTTTTCATTTCAGACGGTGTATATGAATATGTAATCATGTAATTAAACAGTTGGGTTATGACTTTTATTAATAGTGAACCACCATATATGACATTTTCGTAGCATATATCGTCATTTCCACTGGCCTTTCCTTTTTTACAAGATCGAAGTGCTGTCTGTACCATTTCAACACTAACAACATGTTTACTAGTGGTTTGTGGAGAAACTATGGACTTAATAGTTAATAATTTGGTTTCCACAGAATGTTTATGTTCTTCGCTAAAACTTGGGTCGGCCGAAGGAGAATACAAGTCACAGAAGTACTTTCCCCATTCATAATTTATATCCTGGGGGTTATTATAGGTGGTGCCACCAAAGCACATTTCAAATCCATTGTTGTCTATTGTTTTGTTTCTACGTTTATTTATTAACCGCCAAAATTCGTTGTTGTCACATTCAGCGGCCGTGTCAACTTGTGCGTCTTGCTCATTTAAGTATGTCAACACTGCCAATCGATGAGCAGAGCGGAATTTTCTCTTATAAATCTTATATTGTTTAAAATACACGGAATCGTCATTCGTTGGCCTGTGGTGTTTTATCCATTCAGTGCGTTTTATGACCATTTCTTTATGTAAACGTGTGAGAAGATCATTCCAATAGGGTTTGATGTATGATTTAAATTTAACCTTTGGTATGAACAATTGAGTTGCAAGGTTTACAATGACAACGATTCCTGAGTATAAATCGTCTATATCCGAGGTGTGTCTGACAGGGAAGTCGAGTGCGCAAGACAAAACATCGCTGCATTCTAAAAAGTGCATATATTGGTCAACATGTTCTTGTTTAACATTGTGCCAATTGATAATATTTGGGGAAATGACACGAGTCTTAGGACCATGACTCGTCTGTATAGACAAAGAACAAATGATTGGACGATGGGTTGAAACATTTAGTGCGCTATCTTCTAGGATTTGACAGTCCACTATGGTGCTTAAGATTCTATCTGATATCACAACATGATCTATCAACGTTTCTCTGTTTGTGTTATATGGAACGTTACTGTATTTAGCCCCACGGCATATGTTCAGAGTATTTATTGGTATAAGGGAGTACTTGTTCAATAATTCTAATAATGTGTACCTCTAGAATCTATATTAAAATATGTAGATAAACGTTCAGTGCCTAGTTCGGTATTATAATCCCCCATTATAATCAATGAGCCTTTATCTTCATACATACATATTATGTTCTCCAGTTCTTCCAAACAGTTTCTGTATATATTCATACTATGATTCTTACATGGTAAGTAAACCTGAAAAACGAAAATATACTCCCCAGGATTCAGTACAATTTGTATACCAATAAAGTGTTTTACATTAGTTTCTAATATTGTTACAAATTGCGTCATACGCTTATGCCATAACAGGGCTATGCCACCTTTACCGACCCGCCTATGACTACACGTATCAAGATCGGGGTCCGAGACAGCGTAGCTCACATAATCAGAGTTAATACAATCGAGAAAGTGCAGATTTTGTTTGAACAACCAGTGTTCTGATACCCCACATATATCAACGTCGGACTTAGTTAACATGTCACACAGGTAGCTAGCACTGGAAATGATACCGGTTGAATTCCAAGTTGCAATATTTATTGCATATTTATTAGGTTTAGTATTCATGATCTTCGTCACATTCGTCGCGCAGGGGCGAATAGGGATTATAATTCTGGTTATTGTAGTGTTTCCACCTGTTTAACCCATTATGTTGGCCATTGTTATAACTGTTACGGTATGTATCTCGGCCACGACGAGATGATCTTTGCTCGGGGTAATCATCATCTGTCTGGGTGTTATAACGGCTTTTATAAGCATTCATGGATAACCACGGCCTACAGGTTACTCCTCTTGGCCAGAAATGTGGGTCATCAACGAGAAGGTTGGCATTGCCGTCATCTTCTACATTGATGCGAATTACAACCGTTCTAAGCTTACGGTTTCTAAATATAGTCACCTTTGTGACCGATGGTCCATTCCTCTCAATACCTTTGGTTAATTTAGTCTCAGTAATGTTATGCTTGAAACCTCCCACATAGAACCGTTTGGTACGTCTCCTAACATATTGGGAGAAATCGTCATCATCATCATCACCTACCTGGGAATTGGGTGCAGGGCGCGTATTGTGCGTGTGGTTATGAGTATCATTGCGTGACCCACTAGTCGCCGGGGGCGTATTTTTCGATGGGGGATTGGTGTTGTTGTTCGATTGGGGGATAGGGGTTCTTTTACTGTGAGCTACGACATTGCTATACGAGGGTCTCCAGTCGGGCCTTTTTGCATAGGGTCCAACATGGGCGCGTATTTGCGAAAATGATATGTCATTTGCTGATCTATTATCATCCCTTTTTGAAACAATGGTAGGGATTAATACATTGTTGCGGGACATATCTACGTCCTTGTTAAGATTGTGAACATAGGTATTTTCGATATAGGGTGTGGCAATAAACGTATCAGTGTACATACGAGGCATGTCGGTAACAGGTGACAACTTATTCTCTATGTCAGTAGAGTGTGGTACTCTATCTTCTATTGCTACATCTGTGGTTACACTCTCAGACGCAGGTGTCAATATACCGGTGGGTATTGGGGAGTCGCTTATAGACGGGGGGTTAGAAATATATGTTTCGGTATTTGACACTGGGTCTGGAGAATGATCCCGTTCACCATTACGGCAATTTTCTACACATGTTTTCAAATGTGAATATGCAGATGAAAGCTTCAGTAAGCTATCTTGCGACTGTTTAAGTGAGTTAGAGTTGGAATGAATGAATGTTTTACACGTTTTTACTTCTTGTATTACATTAGCTTCCAGCTTTGTTATACGCACTTTTATGTTATCTACACATGTCTGCACAAGCTTCTGATTTCTCGATATATCATTTTCGAATATCTTCACCGCATCATATATGTTCTTCAATTCGTCGGTACGAGTGTTTTCTGAAACGCTACTTCTCTGTTTTATTAACAATATATCTGCTTGTAGGGATGCTATTGTCGATTTTAGATGAGTTATCTCCTCTTTGCATTGACATTTGTCGTTTTGTTGCATTGTAGTAGTAACTACAGCAGAAGATTTACGTCGGTTCGATTTCTTCGACATACTGATGATGTCTTTCAATACTGAGTAATTATCACCCTCGACAACCGTTAAGACTGTGTGTATGTCATAGGCCAGTTTCACATCAGCAGAATCGCCATTTCTAGTGTTAATTCGACGCTTCAGGTCACTATTTACATCGAATGGAAAATCCTCCGAGCCGCGAAGAATATTGAATAACATTTGACGGCTGTGTTCTAATTTCGTTTCTGACTTGCTGTATTCTAATAGCAATTTATTTACAAACATATCTCTTGGTAGTTCATTGAGCCAAGTTTGCAACACATGGAGCTCCGCCAGATCCGCCTCTGTATCGGGGCTTATACTGTAGTCCGCCTGTGCGAGCCAAGGTTCGTCCACATCGCTATTACAGGTTGATGGTAGTTGCCGATTGGTATTTGGTAACATCGGCGACGGTTCAAATATACTGCTATCTAGCGTATTTGCGTCTGACACTGATATAGGCACTTTGACCTCTGTTTGGTCACTTAAAGTCACTGGTTCTAACTCCGTAAATTCTTTGTTATTTGCCATTGTGGTATATTTACATTCCTATATACCTCTAGTGCATTGTTTATTTGCAATATGCTACATACTACAGTTATGGTGAGCACTTTTTACGCACAATATTTGTGATATTTATCCATACTATTTGAACAAAGGAAAATCTGTTTTTGGCTGTCTTAACTATCAGTTCGATAATTATTTGAGGTATTGTTCATCGGAAGTGTTACACATGGTACTTAGCTTAGTTTGTAATGAGATATATCCATTTTCTTCACTAATTAATCCTCAATTTAATATTTTCTAACACCGAGAAAAAATCCATGTCTTTTTCCCACGCATACCAATAGTGACACAAATTGTAAATATTTCATTGGAAACAGGCAATGTACCAAAGTCATTCAAAATCTCCCGGGTAAGATCTTTGCTGA
Source organism: Archivesica marissinica (assembly GCA_014843695.1). Classification (NCBI taxonomy): domain Eukaryota; kingdom Metazoa; phylum Mollusca; class Bivalvia; order Venerida; family Vesicomyidae; genus Archivesica; species Archivesica marissinica. Next base: position 106,289,375 of record CM026390.1, read on the forward strand.
AAAAACCAAGCCTTGATCAAAACACTTTGAAGAACTACAGGCCCGTGTCAAACCTGCCTTATGTCTCGAAGATTCTGGAAAAAGTAGTAAATAGTCGAATTGATGAACATTTGACAAGTAATAACTTACACGAGGTACATCAATCTGCGTACAGGAAGTTTCATTCCACAGAAACTGCCTTACTGAAAGTCCAAAACGATATACTCCAATCTCTGGACCAGAACAATGCTACAATCCTTGTGCTTTTGGACCTATCTGCTGCATTTGATACCATCGACCATAGAACACTTTTACAGCGTCTCGAATTTCATTTTGGAATTACTGGAAAACCTCTCCAATGGATATCATCTTATCTTACCGACGTTATCAAGCAGTATGTATCGATGTAAAACTATCCAACTCAGTGCTCATGAATTTCAGTGTTCCACAGGGGTCTGATTTAGGCCCGATATTTTACACTATGTATACCAAGCCTGTAGGAGCCATTTGTAAACACCATGGACTGAACCATCACTTTTATGCTGACGATTCCCAGCTTTACCTTTCATTCAAACCAACCGTTCAAGCTTCATAAGCAGAGACACTACTTCGAGTGGAAAACTGTCTACAAGACATTGTTGCTTGGATGCATACCAATATGTTAAAACTCAATACTCAAAACTCTCATAAACTCACTCGACCAGGCTCGACTACTGTAATTCACTGTTGTACGGCGTGCCAAAAAACACTTCCAATAAATTACAAACTGTTCAAAACACAGCAGCTCGCATCATAACCAGAACATCCCGTTTCAGTCATGTAACGCCCATTCTAAAAGAACTTCATTGGCTACCAGTTCAAGAAAGAATAAAGTATAAAATACTGACTCACACATATAAAGCATTGAATGGAGAAGCACCGATTTATATGAGAAACTTGCTTGAGGTTTATATACCAAGGAGAGACTTACGGTCTAAAAATGAAGCAGCTACTCTTGTGTTACCAAGAAGTCGGACTGTCACATACGGAGATAGAAGTTTCATGACTGCTGCCCCAAAACTTTGGAATTCTCTTCCATCAAATCTTAGAAGTGCAACAACATTGTGTTCTTTCAAAAAGGCTTTGAAGACACACCTTTTTAAATGTTCATATGGAACATAAATATCGAACTGTGTCTGTGCTCAATCAGGATTAAGACTGCAAATGAACACATTTTATTTAATTATTACCTATATTTTAATTGTTATAATTTTAGATCCTAATATTTTATAGCATATTTAGAATCCATTGTAATTGTGTTTGCTATTTTTGTCTTTTTTTATCTCATAGTATGTGGAAGTTTTTATCAATATTTTAGGCTGTAAAGCGCTTTTGAACGTTTTATTTTTAGATGAAAAGAGCGCTATATAAGTTTGGTATATAATAATAATAATATACCACACTTGTTTATTCCGGTCGACTGGATACAGTAATATACCACACTTGTTTATTCCGGTCGACTGGATACAGTAATATACAACACTTGTTTATTCCGGTCGACTGGATACAGTAATATACAACACTTGTTTATTCCGGTCGACTGGATACAGTAATATACAACACTTGTTTATTCCGGTCGACTGGATACAGTAATATATCACACTTGTTTATTCCGGTCGACTGGATACAGTAATATACAACACTTGTTTATTCCGGTCGACTGGATACAGTAATATACAACACTTGTTTATTCCGGTCGACTGGATACAGTAATATATCACACTTGTTTATTCCGGTCGACTGGATACAGTAATATACAACACTTGTTTATTCCGGTCGACTGGATACAGTAATATATCACACTTGTTTATTCCGGTCGACTGGATACAGTAATATACAACACTTGTTTATTCCGGTCGACTGGATACAGTAATATACAACACTTGTTTATTCCGGTCGACTGGATAGAGTAATATACCACACTTGTTTATTCCGATCGACTGGATACAGTAATATACCACACTTGTTTCTAACTGTCGACTGGATACAGTAATATACCACACTTGTTTATTCCGGTCGACTGGATACAGGAATATACCACACTTGTTTCTAATTGTCGACTGGATACAGTAATATACCACACTTGTTTCTAACTGTCGACTGGATACAGTAATATACCACACTTGTTTCTAACTGTCGACTGAATACAGTAATATACCACACTTGTTTCTAACTGTCGACTGGATACAGTAATATACCACACTTGTTTCTAACTGTCGACTGGATACAGTAATATACCACACTTGTTTCTAACGGTTGACTGGATACAGTAATATACCACACTTGTTTCTAACTGTCGACTGGATACAGTAATATACCACACTTGTTTCTAACGGTCGACTGGATACAGTAATATACCACACTTGTTTCTTACTGTCGACTGGATACAAGAATATACCACACTTGTTTCGAACTGTCGACTGGATACAGTAATATACCACACTTGTTTCTAACGGTTGACTGGATACAGTAATATACCACACTTGTTTCTAACGATCGACTGGATACAGTAATATACCACACTTGTTTCTAACTGTCGACTGGATACAAGACCATACCACACTTGTTTCCAACTGTCGACTGGATACAGGAATATACCACACTTGTTTCTTACTGTCGACCTGATACAGTAATATACCACACTTGTTTCTAACTGTCGACTGGATACAGTAATATACCACACTTGTTTCTAACTGTCGACTGGATACAGTAATATACCACACTTGTTTCTAACTGTCGACTGGATACAGTAATATACCACACTTGTTTCTAACGGTCGACTGGATACAGTAATATACCACACTTGTTTCGAACTGTCGACTGGATACAGTAATATACCACACTTGTTTCTAACGGTTGACTGGATACAGTAATATACCACACTTGTTTCTAACGATCGACTGGATACAGTAATATACCACACTTGTTTCTAACTGTCGACTGGATACAAGACCATACCACACTTGTTTCCAACTGTCGACTGGATACAGGAATATACCACACTTGTTTCTTACTGTCGACCTGATACAGTAATATACCACACTTGTTTCTAACTGTCGACTGGATACAGTAATATACCACACTTGTTTCTAACTGTCGACTGGATACAGTAATATACCACACTTGTTTCTAACTGTCGACTGGATACAGTAATATAAATCTCATCGCCGAATGATATCGACAGCATATACACCAATATCGTTACTGCTGTTCAGGAAGCGTCGGCAGCATCTATGCGTAAACGAACATTTAAGCATTTCTTAAAGCCTTACTGGACTAAAAACTTAACGCTTCTGCAGAAAAATATAAGTCGTTTACGTCATATATGGTTGTCTGAAGGAAAACCGCGTGGCTTTAGCAAATCTTACTGCAATTATAAAGATGCAAAGCGCGAATTTAGACGCACGCATAGACGTATCGTCGAAATGTTCATGCGGGATCAAGACGATGAGCTAGATAAACTTGGTGAAGTTGATCAGAAGCAATTTTGGCGCGTAATTAATAGGAAACGCAAAGGTTGCAATAAAGCTGGCTGTGAAATTAAGTTTGGCAATGTCATGTACCGCGATGCGTTATCCATCACAGACCAGTGGAAACAATATTTCGCAGACTTATATACTCCTGACGAAAATGCAAATTACAATTCAGCATGGAAAAATACTGTTGATGACACGGTTCATAGCTTACAGTCCCCTATAAATAGTGCCACAAGCAATGTATATCTTAATACGTCAATTTCGCCAGATCTTTTAGCCGACTTATTGCGTAAATGCAAAAAAGGTAAAATGCCCGGTTATGATAATGTTTTCTATGAGCATTTGATTCATGGTGGTAACACCTTAATATTAGTTCTAGCACGTCTGTACTCGGCAATGCTAAACTTTAGTTATGTACCCCCAGACATGAACCGGGGCGTAATTGTGACGCTACACAAGGGCGGTCGTAAAAGTAAACATGATCCACATAATTACCGCGCTATTACACTAACCTCTACAATATTAAAGTTGTATGAAAGTGTTCTTTTAACCCGTGCAGGGGATGATATCCTGAAAGATCTAAGTCCTCAGCAAGGTGGCTTCCAACAACAACTAGGCTGTATAATGACATCGTTTTCCTTAAGGGAGTCAATATCATTTGCAAAAGAGTACCACAGCAAGGCCTTCATTTGTTACTTAGATTGTCGCCAGGCATTTGACCGTGTCTGGCATAATGGTCTAATTTATAAACTAGAGGCGTGTGGGCTAGACCATCTCACATTCAAATCTTTTGTATCCCTCTCTAGTAACATGAATAGTTGTGTCCGCAATCAGTCATTCACATCGGAGTGGTTCCCCGTTATGCAGGGTACCAGACAGGGCGGGAAGAGTTCCCCTCTCCTTTTTTTACTTTACATAAATGGCCTAATACAGGAGTTAGAAAACTCTAAGCTAGGCTTTTGTATATATAATTTTAACATTTGTAGTCCAACAGTTGCTGATGATATGATTCTATTCTCCATGTCCAAGTACGGACTAGATCAGATGTTACAAATATGTTATGAATATTCATTAAAATGGAGATTTGAATACAATGCCAAGAAATGCTCTGTCGTTGTGTACAATGAAACAAAGCATGAGTTTGATCAATCAGATAGGTCATGGAAACTTGGTGATCAAACTATCACTGAAGACATCCAATATACTCACCTGGGGATTATATGTAACAAGTACTGCTCATTAAATGACAATATTCACTCGGCAAGTATCAAACTCCGTGGTACCCTACTTAACATTTCCAATAGTGGTGTTGGATCTGGGAACCTAAACATATCCAGTCTCACAAAACTGTATAGGACAGTAGTATTGCCGACATCCCTATACGGGTGTGAACTGTGGAGCTATCTTACATCCGCCAATATCCTTGAAATCGAACGAGCCCATAGATTTTGCATAAAATATATTCAACGCCTACCATTGTTCACTAATAATCAGGCATCACTCAGCTGTCTGGGCCTTGTTCCGATTGAAACAGAAATTAATTACAAGAAACTCCAGTTTCTGGGTCAACTCGTCCGACTACCCTGCCAATACCTCTTGAAACGTATCTTTATAAACAGGTTGGTACGCTATAAATCTTGCATTGAAAGACAAAGCCTTGGGTTTATTCCTGATGTGCTTGGATTACTTAGGAAGTATGATCTCATGCATTATGTAGATATCTTTCTTGAAACTGCATACTTTCCATCGAAATATCAATGGAAATATATTCTTAAACGGAATGTATATGGAATAGATTCCGAAGAAGGTACTATATCAGCATGTAGCTCCTTGCCTACAGGTATTGGTAAAACTATATTCCAAAAACAGGAACCTTGTACTATCTGGCAATAAAGCCGTAAATTCCCAAGCGTAAAAATGTACTGTTTCACAGCTATATATGTACTGTGTAGATTACTTTCTTTCTCACGTCCTGAGTTATGCACACAATGCGATAAATGTGTTGTGAACTTAGTTGTTCATAAGCTGTTATTATGTACATCTCAGGATAAATTAAGAAAGTGCTTATGGCAGAACATAAGTTGTGTGACTGGTATTAAGACATACATTGATTTTATCAAACAACCACCCGAGACACAGATATATGATATGCTTGCAGGACTGGAGACACATGAACTTCCAGACACCGCAAGCGAAACACTTATGATAATATGTTTTAGGGCATTCTGGCAAATGCTCCAAACTTAAGGTTGTGGTAAATCAGTAATCTAAACATGTTTGCTTCTATTTAAATACCATTGTATTGCTTTTAGGTACCTGAACCGTTTTCTTTACTGAAGAATGGTGTTCCGGTTATAAATACTGTAACATCTTTTGTGTGTGCTACCATCATCTCTTTCCCTTGCATTTCGTTTCGGCAAGTAATGATGATCGGTATACACTAAACGTGTAATTGTATATTATGTATGTTCACTTGTGCTCTTCATGTATATGGAGGTAATAAAAGGATTAATAATATAATATTAATAATAATAATAAAGACTTTAATTAACAAGAGAACTCATTCACTTGTTTCTAACAGTAGCATTGATACTGGAATATGCGATAATAGCTAAACACGCTACGGGATAATAGCTAAACACTACGGGATAATAGCTAAACACTACGGGATAATAGCTAAATACGCTACGGGATAATAGCTAAACACGCTACGGGATAATAGCTAAACACGCTACGGGATAATAGCTAAACACGCTACAGGATAATAGCTAAACATGCTACGGGATAATAGCTAAACATGCTACGGGATAATAGCTAAACACGCTACAGGATAATAGCTAAACACGCTACGGGATAATAGCTAAACACGCTACAGGATAATAGCTAAACACGCTACGGGATAATAGCTAAACACGCTACGGGATAATAGCTAAACACGCTACGGGATAATAGCTAAACACGCTACGGGATAATAGCTAAACACGCTACGGGATAATAGCTAAACATGCTACGGGATAATAGCTAAACACGCTACGGGATAATAGCTAAACACGCTACGGGATAATAGCTAAACACGCTACGGGATAATAGCTAAACACGCTACGGGATAATAGCTAAATACGCTACGGGATAATAGCTAAACACGCTACGGGATAATAGCTAAACACGCTACGGGATAATAGCTAAACATGCTACGGGATAATAGCTAAACACGCTACGGGATAATAGCTAAACACGCTACGGGATAATAGCTAAACACGCTACGGGATAATAGCTAAACACGCTACGGGATAATAGCTAAACACGCTACGGGATAATAGCTAAACACGCTACGGGATAATAGCTAAACACGCTACGGGATAATAGCTAAACATGCTACGGGATAATAGCTAAACACGCTACGGGATAATAGCTAAACATGCTACGGGATAATAGCTAGCTATGATTGTTTCTAATGGTGGAATTGATACTAAATATGCGATTATAGTTAAACACGCTGTGCGACAATAGCTAACCAATTTCAGATGGAGAGGTACCAATGACAATGGTGATATTTCGAGCAAGTAGCCGTGTTCACGCTGTCCATGCAGGAAACCCTTCCTTATAACAGTTACCACACCAAGGTTAACGCAATCATAAGTTGCTTAAATACTGTTAAACAAGTGTTATATGTTTAACAACGCTGTCCATGCACGAAACCCTTCCTTATAACAGTTACCACACCAAGGTTAATACAATCATAAGTTGCTTAAATACTGTTAAACAAGTGTTATATGTTTAACAACGCTGTCCATGCACGAAACCCTTCCTTATAACAGTTACCACACCAGGGTTAACGCAATCATAAGTTGCTTAAATACTGTTAAACAAGTGTTATATGTTTAACAACGCTGACATGTTTTTATTTTTAAACGATTATTTTACAACAAAAATTATTCTATTGCGCTTCACAATTACAGATGCAATTTTAAACATTTACACATGACAATAATATATGGAAATATAAATACAAATGTATACATATATATAACTAGGATTCTAGTAATTGGCTAAGAACATATTTTATCATGATATCTACACCATTACAGTATATAAGTGAGTGATTGGATTAGCGATAAAAGTGGCAATATGAACCATAGACCCAAACACCGCTGTAAGAATGACAACCGTGATGTGGCCAGTACAGTGAGTGGGCCAGTACAGTGATCCGCCCATCACCACACGACAGAGCTCGAACCCAAGAGAATGCCCATACAACACTTCACCCAAGAGAATGCCCATACAACACTTCACCCAAGAGAATGCCCATACAACACTTCACCCAAGAGAATGCCCATACAACACTTCACCCAAGAGAATGCCCATACAACACTTCACCCAAGAGAATGCCCATACAACACTTCACCCAAGAGAATGCCCATACAACACTTCACCCAAGAGAATGCCCATACAACACTTCACCCAAGAGAATGCCCATACAACACTTCACCCAAGAGAATGCCCATACAACACTTCACCCAAGAGAATGCCCATACAACACTTCACCCAAGAGAATGCCCATACAACACTTCACCCAAGAGAATGCCCATACAACACTTCACCCAAGAGAATGCCCATACAACACTTCACCCAGGAGAATGCCCATACAACACTTCACCCAAGAGAATGCCCATACAACACTTCACCCAAGAGAATGCCCATACAACTATACGGTACATGCAGTATGTATACTATACAACTATACGGTACATGCAGTATGTATACTATACAACTATACGGTACATGCAGTATGTATACTATACAACTATACGGTACATGCAGTATGTATACTATACAACTATACTGTACATGCAGTATGTATACTATACAACACTTCACTCGTCAAACCAATACTCGTAAAGTCGACCTTTGATCTTATTGAACACAAATATTGTATTTAAACTGTTTTATATCATCACAGATGTTATTTTTGAGCACAAAACTTATCGTTCATAAAATTGCCTAAACAGATGGGTTTTCAGTTTTGATCGGAAACTGGCCTCTGACTCAATGTTTTTCAGATAACTAGGTAGATCGTTCCCCAATTTGGGTCCAACGATGGCCATAGATCTATCTGCTAATTTTGTTCGTTTTCTTGGGATGTTAACGTTAGTGTCACTTTGTGATCTTAGTCTGTACCTTCCTCGAATGGGTACAAACATTTCTCCCAGATATACTGGAGCTGTTCCATTATTGACACGGAATACCATCACTAGAACTTTGAAAATGATTCTGGCTTTAACTGAAAGCCAGTGGAGTTTTTTTCAGAAGTTCCGCACTTGGTTGTTCAAACGAGGCATTAAGGACTACTCTAGCGGCATGATTTTGGACTCGCTGTAGTTTGTCGACTTGGTAGGCTGGAATTTCGGTAAACAGATCGTTGCAGAAGTCGATGTGCGAATGAACCAACCCGTGCACTAATGATTCAGTATACTTTTTTGTGAGATGTTTACGTATAGCTTTAAGATTTCGTAACTGAACACGTGCTATATGACACTTTTTTGGATGTGATGGTCAAAGTTGAGTGTACTGGTCATGTGAAGACATGTTTGGAAGAAACCGTAGTGCCCGGGGAAACCCCACCTGTCCCATCTGGCGACCACAGTACCATCTCACATACTTCCCGGCCCGAGGATCGAACCCTGGTTGCATAGGTGAGAAGCGAACGCGCTAACCACTGCGCTAATCGGACAGTTTGGGAACCCGTTATTATTCTTGGGTGCCCCTTGTAATCATGTATTGCGACTTAAATGTAAATATAGACAAGATATAGGTTATATACACTGTTCACACGTTACACCAATGTTAGACCCATCACACCATTAGTGAGATTTACATCTGGCAAGATTCACGGAGTTCCGAAGCATGCATTTTGCATTGTATATATCATGAGAACATGGTGATTATTACCAGTTTCATTGACAGTTTAAGTCTCCTACCGAAAGCATTAATTCTCCAATATCTCCCGGAGATGTTATAACGCAGGTCGATCTGCAGATAGTTCCACGTGGCCACGTGCATGTACATGGTATCTATCCCACCTGTAGTCATATTTGTGTTCAGTAAAAATACTATGTGAGTGTCTAGTGCTGTATGCGAGTGTCCAGTCCTGTATACGAGTGTCCAGTCCTGTATGCGAGTGTCTAGTGCTGTATACGAGTGTCTAGTCCTGTATGCGAGTGTCTAGTGCTGTAAACGAATGTCCAGTTCTGTATGCGAGTGTCTAGTCCTGTATACGAGTGTCCAGTCCTGTATGCGAGTGTCCAGTCCTGTATACGAGTGTCCAGTCCTGTATGCGAGTGTCTAGTGCTGTATACGAATGTCCAGTTCTGTATGCGAGTGTCTAGTCCTGTATACGAGTGTCCAGTCCTGTATACGAGTGTCCAGTCCTGTATGCGAGTGTCCAGTCCTGTATGCGAGTTTCCCGTGCTGTATGCGAGTGTCCAGTCCTGTATGCGAGTGTCCAGTCCTGTATGTGAGTGTCCAGTCCTGTATACGAGTGTCCAGTCCTGTATGCGAGTGTCTAGTGCTGTATACGAGTGTCCAGTCCTGTGTGCGAGTGTCCAGTCCTGTATGCGAGTGTCCAGTCCTGTATGCGAGTGTCTAGTGCTGTATACGAGTGTCTAGTGCTGTATGCGAGTGTCCAGTCCTGTATGCGAGTGTCTAGTGCTGTATACGAGTGTCCAGTACTGTATGCGAGTGTCCAGTCCTGTATACGAGTGTCTAGTACTGTATACGAGTGTTCAGTCCTGTAAGCGAGTGTCCAGGCTTGTATGCGAGTGTCTAGTCCTGTATACGAGTGTCTAGTCCTGTATGCGAGTGTCCAGTCCTGTATACGAGTGTCTAGTCCTGTATGTGAGTGTCTAGTGCTGTATGCGAGTGTCTAGTCTTGTATACGAGTGTCCAGTAATGTATACGAGTGTCCATTACTGTATACGAGTGTCCAGTCCTGTATGTGTCTAGTGCTGTATGCGAGTGTCTAGTCTTGTATACGAGTGTCCAGTAATGTATACGAGTGTCCAGTACTGTATACGAGTGTCCATTACTGTATACGAGTGTCCAGTCCTGTATACGAGTGTCCAGTACTGTATACGAGTGTCCAGTACTGTATACGAGTGTCCATTACTGTATACGAGTGTCCAGTACTGTATACGAGTGTCCAGTCCTGTATACGAGTGTCTAGTACTGTATACGAGTGTCCTGTACTGTATACGAGTGTCCAGTCCTGTATACGAGTGTCCAGTACTGTATACGAGTGTCCAGTACTGTATACGAGTGTACAGTGCTGTATACGAGTGTCCAGTACTGTATACGAGTGTCTAGTGCTGTAAGCGAGTGTCCAGTACTGTATACGAGTGTCCAGTCCTGTATGCGAGTGTCTAGTGCTGTATACGAATGTCTAGTCCTGTATGCGAGTGTCTAGTGCTGTATGCGAATGTCTTGTCCTGTAGGCGAGTGTCTAGTACTGTATACGAGTGTCCAGTCCTGTATGCGAGTGTCCCGTGCTGTATGCGAGTGTCCAGTCCTGTATGCGAGTGTCTAGTCCTGTATGCGAGTGTCCAGTCCTGTATACGAGTGTCCAGTCCTGTATGCGAGTGCCCAGTCCTGTATGCGAGTGTCCAGTCCTGTATGCGAGTGTCTAGTACTGTATACGAGTGTTCAGTCCTGTAAGCGAGTGTCCAGTCCTGTATGCGAGTGTCTAGTCCTGTATACGAGTGTCTAGTCCTGTATGCGAGTGTCCAGTCCTGTATACGAGTGTCTAGTCCTGTATGTGAGTGTCTAGTGCTGTATGCGAGTGTCTAGTCCTGTATACGAGTGTCCAGTACTGTATACGAGTGTCCAGTACTTAACAGTGTCCATCTGTATAGAGTGTCAGTCTGTATACGAGTGTCCAGTACTGTATACGAGTGTCCAGTACTGTATACGAGTGTCCAGTACTGTATACGAGTGTCCAGTACTGTATACGAGTGTCCAGTCCTGTATACGAGTGTCCAGTACTGTATACGAGTGTCCAGTACTGTATACGAGTGTCCAGTACTGTATACGAGTGTCCAGTCTGTATACGAGTGTCCAGTCTGTATACGAGTGTCCAGTACTGTATACGAGTGTCCAGTACTGTATACGAGTGTCCAGTCTGTATACGAGTGTCCAGTACTGTATACGAGTGTCAGTACTGTATACGAGTGTCCAGTCCTGTATACGAGTGTCCAGTCTGTATACGAGTGTCCAGTACTGTATACGAGTGTACAGTGCTGTATACGAGTGTCCAGTACTGTATACGAGTGTCTAGTGCTGTATGCGAGTGTCCAGTACTGTATACGAGTGTCCAGTCCTGTATACGAGTGTCTAGTGCTGTATACGAGTGTCTAGTCCTGTATACGAGTGTCCAGTCCTGTATGCGAGTGTCTGTTAGTCCTGTATGCGAGTGTCCAGTCCTGTATGCGAGTGTCTAGTACTGTATACGAGTGTCCAGTCCTGTATACGAGTGTCCAGTGCTGTATACGAGTGTCCAGTACTGTATACGAGTGTCCAGTCCTGTATACGAGTGTCCAGTACTGTATACGAGTGTCCAGTACTGTATACGAGTGTCCAGTACTGTATGCGAGTGTCCAGTCCTGTATACGAGTGTCCAGTACTGTATACGAGTGTCCAGTACTGTATACGAGTGTCCAGTACTGTATACGAGTGTCCAGTGCTGTATACGAGTGTCCAGTACTGTATACGAGTGTCCAGTACTGTATACGAGTGTCCAGTCCTGTATACGAGTGTCCAGTACTGTATACGAGTGTCCATTACTGTATACGAGTGTCCAGTACTGTATACGAGTGTCCAGTCCTGTATACGAGTGTACAGTACTGTATACGAGTGTCCAGTACTGTATACGAGTGTCCAGTCCTGTATACGAGTGTCCAGTACTGTATACGAGTGTCCAGTACTGTATACGAGTGTACCGTGCTGTATACGAGTGTCCAGTACTGTATACGAGTGTCTAGTGCTGTAAGCGAGTGTCCTGTACTGTATACGAGTGTCCAGTCCTGTATACGAGTGTCTAGTAATGTATACGAGTGTCTAGTCCTGTATACGAGTGTCCAGTCCTGTATGCGAGTGTCTAGTGCTGTATACGAATGTCTAGTCCTGTATGCGAGTGTCTAGTGCTGTATGTGAATGTCCAGTCCTGTATGCGAGTGTCTAGTACTGTATACGAGTGTCCAGTCCTGTAAGCGAGTGTCCAGTCCTCTATGCGAGTGTCTAGTACTGTATACGAGTGTCCAGTCCTGTAAGCGAGTGTCCAGTCTTGTATGCGAGTGTCTAGTCCTGTATACGAGTGTCTAGTCCTGTATGCGAGTGTCCAGTCCTGTATACGAGTGTCTAGTCCTGTATGTGAGTGTCTAGTGCTGTATGCGAGTGTCTAGTCTTGTATACGAGTGTCCAGTAATGTATACGAGTGTCCAGTACTGTATACGAGTGTCCATTACTGTATACGAGTGTCCAGTCCTGTATGTGTCTAGTGCTGTATGCGAGTGTCTAGTCTTGTATACGAGTGTCCAGTAATGTATACGAGTGTCCAGTACTGTATACGAGTGTCCATTACTGTATACGAGTGTCCAGTCCTGTATACGAGTGTCCAGTACTGTATACGAGTGTCCAGTACTGTATACGAGTATTCAGTCCTGTATACGAGTGTCCAGTACTGTATACGAGTGTCCATTACTGTATACGAGTGTCCAGTACTGTATACGAGTGTCCAGTCCTGTATACGAGTGTCTAGTACTGTATACGAGTGTCCTGTACTGTATACGAGTGTCCAGTCCTGTATACGAGTGTACAGTACTGTATACGAGTGTCCAGTACTGTATACGAGTGTCCAGTCCTGTATACGAGTGTCCAGTACTGTATACGAGTGTCCAGTACTGTATACGAGTGTACCGTGCTGTATACGAGAGTCCAGTACTGTATACGAGTGTCTAGTGCTGTAAGCGAGTGTCCTGTACTGTATACGAGTGTCCAGTCCTGTATGCGAGTGTCTAGTGCTGTATACGAATGTCTAGTCCTGTATGCGAGTGTCTAGTGCTGTATGTGAATGTCCAGTCCTGTATGCGAGTGTCTAGTGCTGTATACGAGTGTCCAGTCCTGTATGCGAGTGTCCAGTCCTGTATGCGAGTGTCTAGTACTGTATACGAGTGTCCAGTCCTGTATGCGAGTGTCCAGTGCTGTATGCGAGTGTCCAGTCCTGTATGCGAGTGTCTAGTCCTGTATGCGAGTGTCCAGTCCTGTATACGAGTGTCCAGTCCTGTATGCGAGTTCCCAGTCCTGTATGCGAGTGTCCAGTCCTGTATGCGAGTGTCTAGTACTGTATACGAGTGTTCAGTCCTGTAAGCGAGTGTCCAGTCCTGTATGCGAGTGTCTAGTCCTGTATACGAGTGTCTAGTCCTGTATGCGAGTGTCCAGTCCTGTATACGAGTGTCTAGTCCTGTATGTGAGTGTCTAGTGCTGTATGCGAGTGTCTAGTCCTGTATACGAGTGTCCAGTACTGTATACGAGTGTCCAGTACTGTATACGAGTGTCCAGTACTGTATACGAGTGTCCAGTGCTGTATACGAGTGTCCAGTACTGTATACGAGTGTCCAGTACTGTATACGAGTCTCCAGTCCTGTATACGAGTGTCCAGTACTGTATACGAGTGTCCATTACTGTATACGAGTGTCCAGTACTGTATACGAGTGTCCAGTCCTGTATACGAGTGTACAGTACTGTATACGAGTGTCCAGTACTGTATACGAGTGTCCAGTCCTGTATACGAGTGTCCAGTACTGTATACGAGTGTCCAGTACTGTATACGAGTGTACAGTGCTGTATACGAGTGTCCAGTACTGTATACGAGTGTCTAGTGCTGTAAGCGAGTGTCCTGTACTGTATACGAGTGTCCAGTCCTGTATACGAGTGTCCAGTCCTGTATGCGAGTGTCTAGTGCTGTATACGAATGTCCAGTACTGTATACGAGTGTCTAGTGCTGTATGCGAGTGTCTAGTGCTGTATACGAATGTCCAGTACTGTATACGAGTGTCTAGTGCTGTAAGCGAGTGTCATGTACTGTATACGAGTGTCTAGTCCTGTATACGAGTGTCCAGTCCTGTATGCGAGTGTCTAGTGCTGTATACGAATGTCTAGTCCTGTATGCGAGTGTCTAGTGCTGTATGTGAATGTCCAGTCCTGTATGCGAGTGTCTAGTACTGTATACGAGTGTCCAGTCCTGTAAGCGAGTGTCCAGTCCTCTATGCGAGTGTCTAATACTGTATACGAGTGTCCAGTCTTGTAAGCGAGTGTCCAGTCCTGTATACGAGTGTCTAGTCCAGTATGTGAGTGTCCAGTACTGTATACGAGTGTCCAGTCCTGTATACGAGTGTCCAGCACTGTATACGAGTGTCCAGTACTGTATACGAGTGTCCAGTACTGTATACGAGTGTCCAGTACTGTATACGAGTGTCCAGTACTGTATACGAGTGTCCAGTCCTGTATACGAGTGTCTACTGCTGTATACGAGTATCTAGTCCTGTATACGAGTGTCCAGTCCTGTATGCGAGTGTCTAATGCTGTATACGAATGTCTAGTCCTGTATGCGAGTGTCCAGTCCTGTATGCGAGTGTCTAGTACTGTATACGAGTGTACAGTCCTGTAAGCGAGTGTCCAGTCCTGTATGCGAGTGTCTAGTACTGTATACGAGTGTCCAGTCCTGTAAGCGAGTGTCCAGTCCTGTATGCGAGTGTCTAGTCCTGTATACGAGTGTCTAGTCCTGTATGTGAGTGCCTAGTGCTGTATGCGAGTGTCTAGTCCTGTATACGAGTGTCCAGTACTGTATACGAGTGTCCAGTACTGTATACGAGTGTCCAATCCTGTATACGAGTGTCTAGTACTGTATACGAGTGTCCAGTACTGTATACGAGTGTCCAGTCCTGTATACGAGAGTCCAGTACTGTATACGAGTGTCCAGTACTGTATACGAGTGTACAGTCTGTATACGAGTGTCCAGTACTGTATACGAGTGTCTAGTGCTGTGAGCGAGTGTCCAGTACTGTATGCGAGTGTCTAGTGCTGTATACGAATGTCTAGTCCTGTATGCGAGTGTCTAGTGCTGTATGTGAATGTCAAGTCCTGTATGCGAGTGTCTAGTACTGTATACGAGTGTCCAGTCCTGTAAGCGAGTGTCCAGTCCTCTATGCGAGTGTCTAGTACTGTATACGAGTTTCCAGTCCTGTAAGCGAGTGTCCAGTCCTGTATGCGAGTGTCTAGTTCTGTATGCGAGTGTCCAGTCCTGTATACGAGTGTCTAGTCCTGTATGTGAGTGTCTAGTGCTGTATGCGAGTGTCTAGTCCTGTATACGTGTGTCCAGTACTGTATACGAATGTCCAGTACTGTATACGAGTGTCCAGTACTGTACACGAGTGTCCAGTCCTGTATACGAGTGTCCAGTACTGTATACGAGTGTCCAGTCCTGTATACGAGTGTCCAGTACTGTATACGAGTGTCCAGTACTGTATACGAGTGTCCAGTACTGTATACGAGTGTCCAGTACTGTATACGAGTGTCCAGTACTGTATACGAGTGTCTAGTACTGTATCCGAGTGTCCAGTCCTGTATACGAGTGTCCAGTACTGTATAAGAGTGTCCAGTACTGTATACGAGGGTACAGCTGTATACGAGTGTCCAGTGCTGTATACGAGTGTCCAGTACTGTATACGAGTGTCCAGTGCTGTATACGAGTGTCTAGTGCTGTATACGAGTGTCTAGTCCTGTATACGAGTGTCCAGTCCTGTATGCGAGTGTCTAATGCTGTATACGAATGTCTAGTCCTGTATGCGAGTGTCCAGTCCTGTATGCGAGTGTCTAGTACTGTATACGAGTGTCCAGTCCTGTAAGCGAGTGTCCAGTCCTGTATGCGAGTGTCTAGTACTGTATACGAGTGTCCAGTCCTGTAAGCGAGTGTCCAGTCCTGTATGCGAGTGTCTAGTCCTGTATACGAGTGTCTAGTCCTGTATGTGAGTGCCTAGTGCTGTATGCGAGTGTCTAGTCCTGTATACGAGTGTCCAGTACTGTATACGAGTGTCCAGTACTGTATACGAGTGTCCAATCCTGTATACGAGTGTCTAGTACTGTATACGAGTGTCCAGTACTGTATACGAGTGTCCAGTCCTGTATACGAGTGTCCAGTACTGTATACGAGTGTCCAGTACTGTATACGAGTGTACAGTGCTGTATACGAGTGTCCAGTACTGTATACGAGTGTCTAGTGCTGTAAGCGAGTGTCCAGTACTGTATACGAGTGTCCAGTCCTGTATGCGAGTGTCTAGTGCTGTATATGAATGTCTAGTCCTGTATGCGAGTGTCTAGTGCTGTATGCGAATGTCTAGTCCTGTAGGCGAGTGTCTAGTACTGTATACGAGTGTCCAGTCCTGTATGCGAGTGTCTAGTCCTGTATGCGAGTGTCCAGTCCTGTATACGAGTGTCTAGTCCTGTATGTGAGTGTCTAGTGCTGTATGCGAGTGTCTAGTACTGTATACGAGTGTCCAGTACTGTATACGAGTGTCCAGTACTGTACACGAGTGTCCAGTCCTGTATACGAGTGTCCAGTACTGTATACGAGTGTCCAGTCCTGTATACGAGTGTCCAGTACTGTATACGAGTGTCCAGTACTGTATACGAGTGTCCAGTACTGTATACGAGTGTCCAGTACTGTATACGAGTGTCCAGTACTGTATACGAGTGTCTAGTACTGTATACGAGTGTCCAGTCCTGTATACGAGTGTCCAGTACTGTATACGAGTGTCCAGTACTGTATACGAGTGTACAGTGCTGTATACGAGTCTCCAGTACTGTATACGAGTGTCTAGTGCTGTAAGCGAGTGTCCAGTACTGTATACGAGTGTCCAGTCCTGTATACGAGTGTCTACTGCTGTATACGAGTGTCTAGTCCTGTATACGAGTGTCCAGTCCTGTATGCGAGTGTCTAATGCTGTATACGAATGTCTAGTCCTGTATGCGAGTGTCCAGTCCTGTATGCGAGTGTCTAGTACTGTATACGAGTGTCCAGTCCTGTAAGCGAGTGTCCAGTCCTGTATGCGAGTGTCTAGTACTGTATACGAGTGTCCAGTCCTGTAAGCGAGTGTCCAGTCCTGTATGCGAGTGTCTAGTCCTGTATACGAGTGTCTAGTCCTGTATGTGAGTGCCTAGTGCTGTATGCGAGTGTCTAGTCCTGTATACGAGTGTCCAGTACTGTATACGAGTGTCCAGTACTGTATACGAGTGTCCAATCCTGTATACGAGTGTCTAGTACTGTATACGAGTGTCCAGTACTGTATACGAGAGTCCAGTCCTGTATACGAGTGTCCAGTACTGTATACGAGTGTCCAGTACTGTATACGAGTGTACAGTGTTGTATACGAGTGTCCAGTACTGTATACGAGTGTCTAGTGCTGTATACGAGTGTCCAGTACTGTATACGAGTGTCCAGTACTGTACACGAGTGTCCAGTCCTGTATACGAGTGTCCAGTACTGTATACGAGTGTCCAGTCCTGTATACGAGTGTCCAGTACTGTATACGAGTGTCCAGTACTGTATACGAGTGTCCAGTACTGTATACGAGTGTCCAGTACTGTATACGAGTGTCCAGTACTGTATACGAGTGTCTAGTACTGTATACGAGTGTCCAGTCCTGTATACGAGTGTCCAGTACTGTATACGAGTGTCCAGTACTGTATACGAGTGTACAGTGCTGTATACGAGTGTCCTGTACTGTATACGAGTGTCTAGTGCTGTAAGCGAGTGTCCAGTACTGTATACGAGTGTCCAGTCCTGTATACGAGTGTCTACTGCTGTATACGAGTGTCTAGTCCTGTATACGAGTGTCCAGTCCTGTATGCGAGTGTCTAATGCTGTATACGAATGTCTAGTCCTGTATGCGAGTGTCCAGTCCTGTATGCGAGTGTCTAGTACTGTATACGAGTGTCCAGTCCTGTAAGCGAGTGTCCAGTCCTGTATGCGAGTGTCTAGTACTGTATACGAGTGTCCAGTCCTGTAAGCGAGTGTCCAGTCCTGTATGCGAGTGTCTAGTCCTGTATACGAGTGTCTAGTCCTGTATGTGAGTGCCTAGTGCTGTATGCGAGTGTCTAGTCCTGTATACGAGTGTCCAGTACTGTATACGAGTGTCCAGTACTGTATACGAGTGTCCAATCCTGTATACGAGTGTCTAGTACTGTATACGAGTGTCCAGTACTGTATACGAGAGTCCAGTCCTGTATACGAGTGTCCAGTACTGTATACGAGTGTCCAGTACTCTATACGAGTGTACAGTGTTGTATACGAGTGTCCAGTACTGTATACGAGTGTCTAGTGCTGTAAGCGAGTGTCCAGTACTGTATACGAGTGTCCAGTCCTGTATGCGAGTGTCTAGTGCTGTATACGAATGTCTAGTCCTGTATGCGAGTGTCTAGTGCTGTATGCGAATGTCTAGTCCTGTAGGCGAGTGTCTAGTACTGTAAGCGAGTATCCAGTCCTGTATGCGAGTGTCTAGTCCTGTATACGAGTGTCTAGTCCTGTATGCGAGTGTCCATTCCTGTATACGAGTGTCTAGTCCTGTATGTGAGTGTCTAGTGCTGTATACGAGTGTCTAGTCCTGTATACGAGTGTCCAGTACTGTATACGATTGTCCAGTACTGTATACGAGTGTCCAGTACAGTACACGAGTGTCCAGTCCTGTATACGAGTGTCCAGTACTGTATACGAGTGTCCAGTACTGTATACGAATGTCCAGTCCTGTATACGAGTGTCCAGTACTGTATATGAGTGTCCAGTACTGTATACGAGTGTTCAATACTGTATACGAGTGTCCAGTCCTGTATACGAGTGTCCAGTACTGTATACGAGTGTCCAGTCCTGTATACGAGTTTCCAGTACTGTATACGAGTATCCAGTACTGTATACGAGTGTCCAGTACTGTATACGAGTGTCCAGTACTGTATACGAGTGTCCAGTACTGTATACGAGTGTCCAGTACTGTATACGAGTGTCCAGTACTGTATACGAGTGTCCAGTCCTGTATACGGGTGTCCAGTACTGTATACGAGTGTCCAGTACTGTATACGAGTGTCTAGTCCTGTAGGCGAGTGTCCAGTCCAGTATACGAGTGTCTAGTCCTGTATGTGAGTGTCTAGTGCTGTATGCGAGTGTCTAGTCCTGTATACGAGTGTCCAGTACTGTCTACGAGTGTCCAGTACTGTATACGAGTGTCCAGTACTGTATATGAGTGTCCAGTACTGTATACGAGTGTCCAGTACTGTATACGAGTGTCCAGTCCTGTATACGAGTGTCCAGTACTGTATACGAGTGTCCATTACTGTATACGAGTGTTCAGTACTGTATACGAGTGTCCAGTCCTGTATACGAGTGTACAGTACTGTATACGAGTGTCCAGTACTGTATACGAGTGTCCAGTCCTGTATACGAGTGTCCAGTACTGTATACGAGTGTCCAGTACTGTATACGAGTGTACAGTGCTGTATACGAGTGACCAGTACTGTATACGAGTGTCTAGTGCTGTAAGCGAGTGTCCTGTACTGTATACGAGTGTCCAATCCTGTATACGAGTGTCTAGTGCTGTATACGAGTGTCTAGTCCTGTATACGAGTGTCCAGTCCTGTATGCGAGTGTCTAGTGCTGTATACGAATGTCTAGTCCTGTATGCGAGTGTCCAGTCCTGTATGCGAGTGTCTAGTACTGTATACGAGTGTACAGTCCTGTAAGCGAGTGTCCAGTCCTGTATGCGAGTGTCTAGTACTGTATACGAGTGTCCAGTCCTGTAAGCGAGTGTCCAGTCCTGTATGCGAGTGTCTAGTCCTGTATACGAGTGTCTAGTCCTGTATGTGAGTGCCTAGTGCTGTATGCGAGTGTCTAGTCCTGTATACGAGTGTCCAGTACTGTATACGAGTGTCCAGTACTGTATACGAGTGTCCAATCCTGTATACGAGTGTCTAGTACTGTATACGAGTGTCCAGTACTGTATACGAGTGTCCAGTCCTGTATACGAGAGTCCAGTACTGTATACGAGTGTCCAGTACTGTATACGAGTGTACAGTGCTGTATACGAGTGTCCAGTACTGTATACGAGTGTCTAGTGCTGTGAGCGAGTGTCCAGTACTGTATGCGAGTGTCTAGTGCTGTATACGAATGTCTAGTCCTGTATGCGAGTGTCTAGTGCTGTATACGAATGTCTAGTCCTGTATGCGAGTGTCCAGTACTGTATACGAGTGTCCAGTACTGTATACGAGTGTCCAGTCCTGTATGCGAGTGTCAGTCTGTATCGAGTGTCCAGTCTGTATCGAGTGTCAGTCCTGTATGCGAGTGTCTAGTCTGTATGCGAGTGTCTAGTCCTGTATACGAGTGTCCAGTCTGTATGCGAGTGTCTAGTACTGTATACGAGTGTCCAGTGCTGTATACGAGTGTCCAGTACTGTATACGAGTGTCCAGTCCTGTATACGAGTGTCCAGTACTGTATACGAGTGTCCAGTCCTGTATGCGAGTGTCTAGTGCTGTATACGAGTGTCCAGTCTGTATACGAGTGTCCAGTACTGTATACGAGTGTCCAGTGCTGTATACGAGTGTCCAGTACTGTATACGAGTGTCCAGTGCTGTATGCGAGTGTCCAGTACTGTATACGAGTGTCCAGTCCTGTATGCGAGTGTCTAGTGCTGTATACGAGTGTCCAGTCCTGTATGCGAGTGTCTAGTGCTGTATACGATGTCTAGTCCTGTATGCGAGTGTCTACTGTATACGAGTGTCCAGTCCTGTATGCGAGTGTCCAGTACTGTATACGAGTGTCCAGTCCTGTATACGAGTGTCTAGTCCTGTATACGAGTGTCCAGTCCTGTATACGAGTGTCCAGTCCTGTATACGAGTGTCCAGTACTGTATACGAGTGTCCAGTACTGTATACGAGTGTCCAGTACTGTATACGAGTGTCCAGTACTGTATACGAGTGTCCAGTACTGTATACGAGTGTCCAGTACTGTATACGAGTGTCCAGTACTGTATACGAGTGTCCAGTACTGTATACGAGTGTCCAGTACTGTATACGAGTGTCCAGTACTGTATACGAGTGTCCAGTACTGTATACGAGTGTCCAGTACTGTATACGAGTGTCTAGTACTGTATACGAGTGTCCAGTCCTGTATACGAGTGTCCAGTACTGTATACGAGTGTCCAGTACTGTATACGAGTGTACAGTGCTGTATACGAGTCTCCAGTACTGTATACGAGTGTCTAGTGCTGTAAGCGAGTGTCCAGTACTGTATACGAGTGTCCAGTCCTGTATACGAGTGTCTACTGCTGTATACGAGTGTCTAGTCCTGTATACGAGTGTCCAGTCCTGTATGTGAGTGTCTAATGCTGTATACGAATGTCTAGTCCTGTATGCGAGTGTCCAGTCCTGTATGCGAGTGTCTAGTACTGTATACGAGTGTCCAGTCCTGTAAGCGAGTGTCCAGTCCTGTATGCGAGTGTCTAGTACTGTATACGAGTGTCCAGTCCTGTAAGCGAGTGTCCAGTCCTGTATGTGAGTGCCTAGTGCTGTATGCGAGTGTCTAGTCCTGTATACGAGTGTCCAGTACTGTATACGAGTGTCCAGTACTGTATACGAGTGTCCAATCCTGTATACGAGTGTCTAGTACTGTATACGAGTGTCCAGTACTGTATACGAGAGTCCAGTCCTGTATACGAGTGTCCAGTACTGTATACGAGTGTCCAGTACTGTATACGAGTGTACAGTGTTGTATACGAGTGTCCAGTACTGTATACGAGTGTCTAGTGCTGTATACGAGTGTCCAGTACTGTATACGAGTGTCCAGTACTGTACACGAGTGTCCAGTCCTGTATACGAGTGTCCAGTACTGTATACGAGTGTCCAGTCCTGTATACGAGTGTCCAGTACTGTATACGAGTGTCCAGTACTGTATACGAGTGTCCAGTACTGTATACGAGTGTCCAGTACTGTATACGAGTGTCCAGTACTGTATACGAGTGTCTAGTACTGTATACGAGTGTCCAGTCCTGTATACGAGTGTCCAGTACTGTATACGAGTGTCCAGTACTGTATACGAGTGTACAGTGCTGTATACGAGTGTCCTGTACTGTATACGAGTGTCTAGTGCTGTAAGCGAGTGTCCAGTACTGTATACGAGTGTCCAGTCCTGTATACGAGTGTCTACTGCTGTATACGAGTGTCTAGTCCTGTATACGAGTGTCCAGTCCTGTATGCGAGTGTCTAATGCTGTATACGAATGTCTAGTCCTGTATGCGAGTGTCCAGTCCTGTATGCGAGTGTCTAGTACTGTATACGAGTGTCCAGTCCTGTAAGCGAGTGTCCAGTCCTGTATGCGAGTGTTTAGTACTGTATACGAGTGTCCAGTCCTGTAAGCGAGTGTCCAGTCCTGTATGCGAGTGTCTAGTCCTGTATACGAGTGTCTAGTCCTGTATGTGAGTGCCTAGTGCTGTATGCGAGTGTCTAGTCCTGTATACGAGTGTCCAGTACTGTATACGAGTGTCCAGTACTGTATACGAGTGTCCAATCCTGTATACGAGTGTCTAGTACTGTATACGAGTGTCCAGTACTGTATACGAGAGTCCAGTCCTGTATACGAGTGTCCAGTACTGTATACGAGTGTCCAGTACTCTATACGAGTGTACAGTGTTGTATACGAGTGTCCAGTACTGTATACGAGTGTCTAGTGCTGTAAGCGAGTGTCCAGTACTGTATACGAGTGTCCAGTCCTGTATGCGAGTGTCTAGTGCTGTATACGAATGTCTAGTCCTGTATGCGAGTGTCTAGTGCTGTATGCGAATGTCTAGTCCTGTAGGCGAGTGTCTAGTACTGTAAGCGAGTATCCAGTCCTGTATGCGAGTGTCTAGTCCTGTATACGAGTGTCTAGTCCTGTATGCGAGTGTCCATTCCTGTATACGAGTGTCTAGTCCTGTATGTGAGTGTCTAGTGCTGTATACGAGTGTCTAGTCCTGTATACGAGTGTCCAGTACTGTATACGATTGTCCAGTACTGTATACGAGTGTCCAGTACAGTACACGAGTGTCCAGTCCTGTATACGAGTGTCCAGTACTGTATACGAGTGTCCAGTACTGTATACGAATGTCCAGTCCTGTATACGAGTGTCCAGTACTGTATATGAGTGTCCAGTACTGTATACGAGTGTTCAATACTGTATACGAGTGTCCAGTCCTGTATACGAGTGTCCAGTACTGTATACGAGTGTCCAGTCCTGTATACGAGTGTCCAGTACTGTATACGAGTGTCCAGTACTGTATACGAGTGTCCAGTACTGTATACGAGTGTCCAGTACTGTATACGAGTGTCCAGTACTGTATACGAGTGTCCAGTACTGTATACGAGTGTCCAGTACTGTATACGAGTGTCTAGTACTGTATACGAGTGTCCAGTCCTGTATACGAGTGTCCAGTACTGTATACGAGTGTCCAGTACTGTATACGAGTGTACAGTGCTGTATACGAGTGTCCAGTACTGTATACGAGTGTCTAGTGCTGTAAGCGAGTGTCCAGTACTGTATACGAGTGTCCAGTCCTGTATACGAGTGTCTACTGCTGTATACGAGTGTCTAGTCCTGTATACGAGTGTCCAGTCCTGTATGCGAGTGTCTAATGCTGTATACGAATGTCTAGTCCTGTATGCGAGTGTCCAGTCCTGTATGCGAGTGTCTAGTACTGTATACGAGTGTCCAGTCCTGTAAGCGAGTGTCCAGTCCTGTATGCGAGTGTTTAGTACTGTATACGAGTGTCCAGTCCTGTAAGCGAGTGTCCAGTCCTGTATGCGAGTGTCTAGTCCTGTATACGAGTGTCTATTCCTGTATGTGAGTGCCTAGTGCTGTATGCGAGTGTCTAGTCCTGTATACGAGTGTCCAGTACTGTATACGAGTGTCCAGTACTGTATACGAGTGTCCAATCCTGTATACGAGTGTCTAGTACTGTATACGAGTGTCCAGTACTGTATACGAGAGTCCAGTCCTGTATACGAGTGTCCAGTACTGTATACGAGTGTCCAGTACTCTATACGAGTGTACAGTGTTGTATACGAGTGTCCAGTACTGTATACGAGTGTCTAGTGCTGTAAGCGAGTGTCCAGTACTGTATACGAGTGTCCAGTCCTGTATGCGAGTGTCTAGTGCTGTATACGAATGTCTAGTCCTGTATGCGAGTGTCTAGTGCTGTATGCGAATGTCTAGTCCTGTAGGCGAGTGTCTAGTACTGTAAGCGAGTATCCAGTCCTGTATGCGAGTGTCTAGTCCTGTATACGAGTGTCTAGTCCTGTATGCGAGTGTCCATTCCTGTATACGAGTGTCTAGTCCTGTATGTGAGTGTCTAGTGCTGTATACGAGTGTCTAGTCCTGTATACGAGTGTCCAGTACTGTATACGATTGTCCAGTACTGTATACGAGTGTCCAGTACAGTACACGAGTGTCCAGTCCTGTATACGAATGTCCAGTACTGTATACGAGTGTCCAGTACTGTATACGAATGTCCAGTCCTGTATACGAGTGTCCAGTACTGTATATGAGTGTCCAGTACTGTATACGAGTGTTCAATACTGTATACGAGTGTCCAGTCCTGTATATGAGTGTCCAGTACTGTATACGAGTGTCCAGTCCTGTATACGAGTTTCCAGTACTGTATGTTCGAGTACCTCCAGTACTGTATACGAGTGTCCAGTACTGTATACGAGTGTCCAGTACTGTATACGAGTGTCCAGTACTGTATACGAGTGTCCAGTACTGTATACGAGTGTCCAGTACTGTATACGAGTGTCCAGTACTGTATACGAGTGTCCAGTCCTGTATACGGGTGTCCAGTACTGTATACGAGTGTCCAGTACTGTATACGAGTCTCTAGTCCTGTAGGCGAGTGTCCAGTCCAGTATACGAGTGTCTAGTCCTGTATGTGAGTGTCTAGTGCTGTATGCGAGTGTCTAGTCCTGTATACGAGTGTCCAGTACTGTCTACGAGTGTCCAGTACTGTATACGAGTGTCCAGTACTGTATATGAGTGTCCAGTACTGTATACGAGTGTCCAGTACTGTATACGAGTGTCCAGTCCTGTATACGAGTGTCCAGTACTGTATACGAGTGTCCATTACTGTATACGAGTGTTCAGTACTGTATACGAGTGTCCAGTCCTGTATACGAGTGTACAGTACTGTATACGAGTGTCCAGTACTGTATACGAGTGTCCAGTCCTGTATACGAGTGTCCAGTACTGTATACGAGTGTCCAGTACTGTATACGAGTGTACAGTGCTGTATACGAGTGACCAGTACTGTATACGAGTGTCTAGTGCTGTAAGCGAGTGTCCTGTACTGTATACGAGTGTCCAATCCTGTATACGAGTGTCTAGTGCTGTATACGAGTGTCTAGTCCTGTATACGAGTGTCCAGTCCTGTATGCGAGTGTCTAGTGCTGTATACGAATGTCTAGTCCTGTATGCGAGTGTCCAGTCCTGTATGCGAGTGTCTAGTACTGTATACGAGTGTACAGTCCTGTAAGCGAGTGTCCAGTCCTGTATGCGAGTGTCTAGTACTGTATACGAGTGTCCAGTCCTGTAAGCGAGTGTCCAGTCCTGTATGCGAGTGTCTAGTCCTGTATACGAGTGTCTAGTCCTGTATGTGAGTGCCTAGTGCTGTATGCGAGTGTCTAGTCCTGTATACGAGTGTCCAGTACTGTATACGAGTGTCCAGTACTGTATACGAGTGTCCAATCCTGTATACGAGTGTCTAGTACTGTATACGAGTGTCCAGTACTGTATACGAGTGTCCAGTCCTGTATACGAGAGTCCAGTACTGTATACGAGTGTCCAGTACTGTATACGAGTGTACAGTGCTGTATACGAGTGTCCAGTACTGTATACGAGTGTCTAGTGCTGTGAGCGAGTGTCCAGTACTGTATGCGAGTGTCTAGTGCTGTATACGAATGTCTAGTCCTGTATGCGAGTGTCTAGTGCTGTATGTGAATGTCAAGTCCTGTATGCGAGTGTCCAGTACTGTATACGAGTGTCCAGTACTGTATACGAGTGTCCAGTACTGTATACGGGTGTCCAGTACTGTATACGAGTGTACAGTACTGTATACGAGTGTCTAGTACTGTATACGCGTGTCCAGTACTGTATACGAGTGTCCAGTACTGTATACGAGTGTACAGTGCTGTATACGAGTGTCCAGTACTGTATACGAGTGTCTAGTGCTGTAAGCGAGTGTCCAGTACTGTATACGAGTGTCCAGTCCTGTATGCGAGTGTCTAGTGCTGTATACGAATGTCTAGTCCTGTATGCGAGTGTCTAGTGCTGTATGCGAATGTCTAGTCCTGTAGGCGAGTGTCTAGTACTGTAAGCGAGTATCCAGTCCTGTATGCGAGTGTCTAGTCCTGTATACGAGTGTCTAGTCCTGTATGCGAGTGTCCATTCCTGTATACGAGTGTCTAGTCCTGTATGTGAGTGTCTAGTGCTGTATACGAGTGTCTAGTCCTGTATACGAGTGTCCAGTATTGTATACGATCGTCCAGTACTGTATACGAGTGTCCAGTACAGTACACGAGTGTCCAGTCCTGTATACGAGTGTCCAGTACTGTATACGAGTGTCCAGTACTGTATACGAATGTCCAGTCCTGTATACGAGTGTCCAGTACTGTATATGAGTGTCCAGTACTGTATACGAGTGTTCAATACTGTATACGAGTGTCCAGTCCTGTATACGAGTGTCCAGTACTGTATACGAGTGTCCAGTCCTGTATACGAGTTTCCAGTACTGTATACGAGTATCCAGTACTGTATACGAGTGTCCAGTACTGTATACGAGTGTCCAGTACTGTATACGAGTGTCCAGTACTGTATACGAGTGTCCAGTACTGTATACGAGTGTCCAGTACTGTATACGAGTGTCCAGTACTGTATACGAGTGTCCAGATCTGTATACGGGTGTCCAGTACTGTATACGAGTGTCCAGTACTGTATACGAGTGTACAGTGCTGTATACGAGTGTCCAGTACTGTATACGAGTGTCTAGTGCTGTAAGCGAGTGTCCAGTACTATATACGAGTGTCCAGTCCTGTATACGAGTGCCTACTGCTGTATACGAGTGTCTAGTCCTGTATACGAGTATCCAGTCCTGTATGCGAGTGTCTAGTGCTGTATACGAATGTCTAGTCCTGTATGCGAGTGTCCAGTCCTGTATGCGAGTGTCTGGTACTGTATACGAGTGTCCAGTCCTGTAAGCGAGTGTCCAGTCCTGTATGCGAGTGTCTAGTACTGTATACGAGTGTCCAGTCCTGTAAGCGAGTGTCCAGTCCTGTATGCGAGTGTCTAGTCCTGCATACGAGTGTCCAGTACTGTATACGAGTGTCCAGTCCTGTATACGAGTGTCCAGTACTATATACGAGTGTCCAGTAGTGTGTACGAGTGTCCAGTCCTGTATACGAGTGTCCAGTACTGTATACGAGTGTCCAGTACTGTATACGAGTGTCCAGTACTGTATGCGAGTGTCCAGTCCTGTATACGAGTGTCCAGTACTGTATACGAGTGTCCAGTCCTGTATACGAGTGTCCAGTACTGTATACGAGTGTCAAGTACTGTATACGAGTGTACAGTGCTATATACGAGTGTCCAGTACTGTATACGAGTGTCTAGTGCTGTAAGCGAGTGTCCAGTACTGTATACGAGTGTCCAGTCATGTATACGAGTGTCTAGTGCTGTATACGATTGTCTAGTCCTGTATACGAGTGTCCAGTCCTGTATATGAGTGTCTAGTGCTGTATACGAATGTCTAGTCCTGTATGCGAGTGTCTAGTGCTGTATACGAGTGTCTAGTGCTGTATACGAGTGTCCAGTCCTGTATACGAGTGTTCAGTCCTGTATACTAGTGTCCAGTACTGTATGCGAGTGTCCAGTCCTGTATACGAGTGTCCAGTCCTGTATACGAGTATCCAGTCCTGTATGCGAGTGTCACGTGCTGTATGCGAGTGTCCAGTCCTGTATGCGAGTGTCTAGTCCTGCATGCGAGTGTCCAGTCCTGTATACGAGTGTCCAGTCCTGTATGCGAGTGCCCAGTCCTGTATGCGAGTGTCCAGTCCTGTATGCGAGTGTCCAGTCCTGTATACGAGTGTCTAGTACTGTATACGAGTGTTCAGTCCTGTAAGCGAGTGTCCAGTCCTGTATGCGAGTGTCTAGTCCTGTATACGAGTATCTAGTCCTGTAGGCGAGTGTCCAGTCCTGTATACGAGTGTCTAGTCCTGTATACGAGTGTCCAGTACTGTATACGAGTGTCCAGTACTGTATACGAGTGTCCAGTACTGTATACGAGTGTCCAGTGCTGTATATAAGTGTCCAGTACTGTATACGAGTGTCCAGTACTGTATACGAGTGTCCAGTCCTGTATACGAGTGTCCAGTACTGTATTCGAGTGTACATTACTGTATACGAGTGTCCAGTACTGTATTCGAGTGTCCAGTCCTGTATACGAGTGTACAGTACTGTATACGAGTGTCCAGTACTGTATACGAGTGTTCAGTCCTGTATACGAGTGTCCAGTACTGTATACGAGTGTCCAGTACTGTATACGAGTGTACAGTGCTGTATACGAGTGACCAGTACTGTATACGAGTGTCTAGTGCTGTAAGCGAGTGTCCTGTACTGTATACGAGTGTCCAGTCCTGTATACGAGTGTCTAGTGCTGTATACGAGTGTCCAGTCCTGTATACGAGTGTCTAGTGCTGTATACGAGTGTCTAGTCCTGTATACGAGTGTCCAGTCCTGTATGCGAGTGTCTAGTGCTGTATACGAATGTCTAGTCCTGTATGCGAGTGTCTAGTGCTGTATGTGAATGTCCAGTCCTGTATGCGAGTGTCTATTACTGTATACGAGTGTCCAGTCCTGTAAGCGAGTGTCCAGTCCTCTATGCGAGTGTCTAGTACTGTATACGAGTGTCCAGTCCTGTAAGCGAGTGTCCAGTCCTGTATGCGAGTGTCTAGTCCTGTATGCGAGTGTCCAGTCCTGTATACGAGTGTCTAGTCCTGTATGTGAGTGTCTAGTGCTGTATGCGAGTGTCTAGTCCTGTATACGTGTGTCCAGTACTGTATACGAGTGTCCAGTACTGTATACGAGTGTCCAGTACTATACACAAGTGTCCAGTCCTGTATAAGAGTGTCGAGTACTGTATACGAGTGTCCAGTCCTGTATACGAGTGTCCAGTACTGTATACGAGTGTCCAGTACTGTATACGAGTGTCCAGTACTGTATACGAGTGTCCAGTCCTGTATACGAGTGTCCAGTACTGTATACGAGTGTCCAGTCCTGTATACGTGTGTCCAGTACTGTATACGAGTGACCAGTACTGTATACGAGTGTCCAGTACTGTATACGAGTGTCCAGTAATGTATACGAATGTCCAGTACTGTATTCGGGTGTCCAGTACTGTATACGAGTGTCCAGTACTGTATACGAGTGTCTAATACTGTATACGCGTGTCCAGTCCTGTATACGAGTGTGCAGTACTGTATACGAGTGTCCAGTACTGTATACGAGTGTACAGTGCTGTATACGAGTGTCCAGTACTGTATACGAGTGTCTAGTGCTGTAAGCGAGTGTCCAGTACTGTATACGAGTGTCCAGTCCTGTATACGAGTGTCTACTGCTGTATACGAGTGTCTAGTCCTGTATACGAGTGTCCAGTCCTGTATGCGAGTGTCTAATGCTGTATACGAATGTCTAGTCCTGTATGCGAGTGTCCAGTCCTGTATGCGAGTGTCTAGTACTGTATACGAGTGTCCAGTACTGTATACGAGTGTCCAGTACTGTATACGAGTGTCCAGTACTGTATACGAGTGTCCAGTCCTGTATACCAGTGTCCAGTACTGTATACGAGTGTCCAGTACTGTATACGAGTGTCCAGTACTGTATGCGAGGGTCCAGTCCTGTATACGAGTGTCCAGTACTGTATACGAGTGTCCATTACTGTATACGAGTGTCCAGTCCTGTATACGAGTGTCCAGTACTGTATACGAGTGTCCAGTACTGTATACGAGTGTACAGTGCTGTACTGTATACGAGTGTATAGTGCTGTAAGCGAGTGTCCAGTACTGTATACGAGTGTCCAGTCCTGTATACGAGTGTCTAGTGCTGTATACGAGTGTCTAGTCCTGTATACGAGTGTCCAGTCCTGTATGCGAGTGTCTACTGCTGTATACGAATGTCTAGTCCTGTATTCGAGTGTCTAGTGCTGTATACGAGTGTCTAGTGCTGTATACGAGTGTCCAGTCCTGTATATGAGTGTCGAGTCCTGTATACGAATGTCCAGTTCTGTGTGCGAGTGTCTAGTCCTGTATACGAGTGTCCAGTACTGTATACGAGTGTCCAGTACTGTATACGAGTGTCCAGTACTGTATACGAGTGTACAGTGCATTATACGAGTGTCCAGTACTGTATACGAGTGTCTAGTGCTGTAAGCGAGTGTCCAGTACTGTATACGAGTGTCCAGTCCTGTATAGGAGTGTCTAGTGCTGTATACGAGTGTCCAGTACTGTATACGAGTGTACAGTGCTGTATACGAGTGTCCAGTACTGTATACGAGTGTCTAGTACTGTATACGAGTGTCTAGTGCTGTAAGCGAGTGTCTAGTGCTGTATACGAGTGTCTAGTGCTGTATACGAGTGTCTAGTGCTGTATGCGAATGTCCAGTCCTGTATGCGAGTGTCCTGTGCTGTATGCGAGTGTCCATTCCTGTATGCGAGTGTCCAGTCCTGTATACGAGTGTCCAGTCCTGTATACGAGTGTCCAGTCCTCTAAACGAGTGTCCAGTCCTGTATACGAGTGTCCAGTTCTGTATACGAGTGTCCCGTGCTGTATACGAGTGTCCAGTCCGGTATGCGAGCGTCCAGTCCTGTATACGAGTGTCCAGTCCTGTATGCGAGTGTCCAGTCCTGTATGCGAGTGTCTAGTGCTGTATACGAGTGTCCAGTCCTGTATACGAGTGTCCAGTCCTGTATACGAGTGTCCAGTCCTGTATACGAGTGTCTAGTGATGTATACCAGTGTCCCGTGCTGTATGCGAGTGTCCAGTCCTGTATACGAGTGTCCAGTCCTGAATGCGAGTGTCAGTCCGTATGCGAGTGTCCAGTACTGTACACGAGTGTCCAGTCCTGTATACGAGTGTCCAGTACTGAATACGAGTGTCCAGTACTGTATACGAGGTCCAGTCCTTATAGTAGAGTGTCCAGTACTGTATACGAGTGTCCAGTACTGTATACGAGTGTCCAGTACTGTAAACGAGTGTCCAGTCCTGTATACGAGTGTCCAGTACTGTATACGAGTGTCCAGTCCTGTATACGAGTGTCCAGTCCTGTATACGAGTGTCCAGTACTGTATACGAGTGTCCAGTACTGTATACGAGTGTCCAGTACTGTATACGAGTGTCCAGTACTGTATACGAGTGTCCAGTCCTGTATACGAGTGTCCAGTACTGTATACGAGTGTCCAGTCCTGTATACGAGTGTCCAGTACTGTATACGAGTGTCCAGTACTGTATACGAGTGTCCAGTATTGTATACGAATGTCCAGTACTGTATACGAGTGTCCAGTACTGTATACGAGTGTCCAGTACTGTATACGAGTGTCCAGTACTGTATACGAGTGTCCAGTACTGTATACGAGTGTCCAGTCCTCTATACGAGTATCCAGTACTGTATGCGAGTGTCCAGTACTGTATACGAGTGCACAGTGCTGTATGCGAGTTTCCCGTGCTGTATGCGAGTGTCCAGTCCTGTATGCGAGTATCTAGTGCTGTATACGAGTGTCCAGTCCTGTATACGAGTGTCCAGTCCTGTATGCGAGTGTCTAGTGCTGTATGCGAGTGTCCAGTGCTGTATACGAGTGTCTAGTGCTGTATACGAGTGTCCAGTACTGTATACGAGTGTACAGTGCTGTATACGAGTGTCCAGTACTGTATACGAGTGTCTAGTGCTGTATACGAGTGTCCAGTCATGTATGCGAGTGTCTAGTGCTGTATAAGAGTGTCCAGTCCTGTATGCGAGTGTCTAGTGCTGTATGCAAGTGTCCAGTCCTGTATGCGAGTGTCCAGTCCTGTATGCGAGTATCCAGTTCTGTATTCGAGGGTCTAGTGCTGTATACGAGTGTCTAGTGCTGTATAGGAGTGTCTAGTGCTGTATACGAGTGTCCAGTACTGTATACGAGTGTACAGTGCTGTATGCGAGTGTCCAGTACTGTATACGAGTGTGCAGTACTGTATACGAGTGTATAGTCCTGTATGCGAGTGTCTATTCCTGTATACGAATGTCCAGTCCTGTATGCGAGTGTTTAGTCCTGTATACGATTGTCCAGTCCTGTATGCGAGTGTCCAGTCCTGTATGCGAGGTTCCAGTCCTGTATACGAGTGTCCAGTCCTGTATGCGAGTGTCCAGTCCTGTATGTGAGTGTCCAGTCCTGTATGCGAGTGTCCAGTCCTGTATGCGAGTGTCTAGTGCTGTATACGAGTGTCCAGTCCTGTATACGAGTGTCCAGTCCTGTATGCGAGTATCCAGTCCTGTATGCGAGTGTCTAGTGCTGTATACGAGTGTCCAGTCCTGTATGCGAGTGTCTAGTGCTGTATACGAGTGTCCAGTCCTGTATGCGAGTGTGCCGTGCTGTATGAAGTGTAGTCCTGTATGCGAGTGTCAGTACTGTATACGAGTGTCCAGTCCTGTATACGAGTGTCTAGTGCTGTATACGAGTGTCTAGTCCTGTATACGAGTGTCCAGTCCTGTATGCGAGTGTCTAGTGCTGTATACGAGTGTTGTTGTTGGTGTTTGTTGGTGTTGTTGTTGGTGTTGTGTGTTGGTGTGTTGTTGGTGTGTTGTTGGTGGTTTGTGTGTTGTTGAGTGTAGTCTGTATCGAGTGTCCAGTTGTATACGAGTGTGCAGTACTGTATACGAGTGTCTAGTCCTGTATGCGAGTGTCTAGTGCTGTATACGAGTGTCCAGTCCTGTATGCGAGTGTCTAGTACTGTATACGAGTGTCCAGTCCTGTAAGCGAGTGTCCAGTCCTGTATGCGAGTGTCCAGTACTGTATACGAGTGTCCAGTCCTGTATGCGAGTGTCCAGTCCTGTATGCGAGTGTCCAGTCCTGTATGCGAGTGTCCAGTCCTGTATACGAGTGTCTAGTGCTGTATACGAGTGTCCGTCTGTATACGAGTGTCAGTCCTGTATGCGAGTGTCCAGTCCTGTATGCGAGTGTCTAGTGCTGTATACGAGTGTCCAGTACTGTATACGAGTGTCCAGTGCTGTATACGAGTGTCCAGTCCTGTATGCGAGTGTACTGTATACGAGTGTCCAGTCTGTATACGAGTGTTATGCTGTATAAGAGTGTCTAGTACTGTATACGAGTGTCCAGTCCTGTATGCGAGTGTCCAGTACTGTATACGAGTGTCCAGTACTGTATACGAGTGTCCAGTCCTGTATGCGAGTGTCCAGTCCTGTATGCGAGTGTCCAGTACTGTATACGAGTGTCCAGTCCTGTATACGAGTGTCCAGTACTGTATACGAGTGTCCAGTACTGTATACGAGTGTCCAGTCCTGTATACGAGTGTCCAGTACTGTATACGAGTGTCCAGTACTGTATACGAGTGTCCAGTACTGTATACGAGTGTCCAGTACTGTATACGAGTGTCTAGTACTGTATACGAGTGTCCAGTCCTGTATACGAGTGTGCAGTACTGTATACGAGTGTCCAGTACTGTATACGAGTGTCAGTGCTGTATACGAGTGTCCAGTACTGTATACGAGTGTCTAGTGCTGTATGCGAGTGTCCAGTACTGTATACGAGTGTACAGTGCTGTATACGAGTGTCTTGCTGTATCGAGTGTCTAGTCCTGTATCGAGTGTCCAGTCTGTATGCGAGTGTCTAGTGCTGTATACGAGTGTCTAGTCCTGTATGCGAGTGTCTAGTGCTGTATGCGAGTGTCTAGTACTGTATACGAGTGTACAGTGCTGTATGCGAGTGTCCAGTACTGTATACGAGTGTGCAGTACTGTATACGAGTGTCAGTCTGTATACAGTGTCAGTCTGTATCGAGTGTCAGTCTGTATACGAGTGTCCAGTCTGTATGCGAGGGTCAGTCCTGTATACGAGTGTCCAGTCTGTATCGAGTGTCCATTACTGTATGCGAGTGTCCAGTCCTGTATACGAGTGTCCAGTACTGTATGCGAGTGTCCAGTACTGTATGCGAGTGTACAGTGCTGTACTGTATGCGAGTGTCTAGTGCTGTATACGAGTGTCCAGTCCTGCATACGAGTGTCCAGTCCTGTATGCGAGTATCCAGTCCTGTATGCGAGTGTCTAGTGCTGTATACGAGTGTCCAGTCCTGTATGCGAGTGTCTAGTGCTGTATACGAGTGTCCAGTCCTGTATGCGAGTGTGCCGTGCTGTATGCAAGTGTCTAGTACAGTATACGAGTGTCCAGTCCTGTATACGAGTGTATAATGCTGTATACGAGTGTCTAGTCCTGTATACGAGTGTCCAGTCCTGTATGCGAGTGTCTAGTGCTGTATACGAATGTCTAGTCCTGTATGCGAGTGTCTAGTGCTGTATACGAGTGTCTATTGCTGTATACGAGTGTCCAGTCCTGTATACGAGTGTCCAGTCCTGTATACGAGTGTCCAGTTCTGTATGCGAGTGTCTAGTCCTGTATACGAATGTCCAGTACTGTATACGAGTGTCCAGTACTGTATACGAGTGTACAGTGCTGTATACGAGTGTCCAGTAATGTATACGAGTGTCTAGTGCTGTAAGCGAGTGTCCAGTACTGTATACGAATGTCCAGTCCTGTATACGAGTGTCTAGTGCTGTATACGAGTGTCCAGTACTGTATACGAGTGTACAGTGCTGTATACGAGTGTCCAGTACTGTATACGAGTGTCTAGTACATTATACGAGAGTCTAGTGCTGTAAGCGAGTGTCTAGTGCTGTATACGAGTGTCTAGTGCTGTATACGAGTGTCTAATGCTGTATGCGAATGTCCAGTCCTGTATGCGAGTGTCCTGTGCTGTATGCGAGTGTCCATTCCTGTATACGAGTGTCCAGTCCTGTATGCGAGTGTCCAGTCCTGTATACGAGTGTCCAGTTCTGTATACGAGTGTCCAGTCCTCTATACGAGTGTCCAGTCCTGTATACGAGTGTCCAGTTCTGTATACGAGTGTCCCGTGCTGTATACGAGTTTCCAGTCCTGTATGCGAGCGTTCAGTCCTGTATACGAGTGTCCAGTCCTGTATGCGAGTGTCCAGTCCTGTATGCGAGTGTCTAGTGCTGTATACGAGTGTCCAGTCCTGTATACGAGTGTCCAGTCCTGTATACGAGTGTCTAGTGATGAATACGAGTGTCCCGTGCTGAATGCGAGTGTCCAGTCCTGTATACGAGTGTCCAGTCCTGAATACGAGTGTCCAGTCATGTATGCGAGTGTCCCGTGCTGTATGCGAGTGTCCAGTCCTTTATACGAGTGTCCAGTCCTGTCGGCGAGTGTCTAGTGCTGTATACGAATGTCCAGTCCTGTATGCGAGTGTCTAGTACTGTATACGAGTGTCCAGTCCTGTAAGCGAGTGTCCAGTCCTGTATGCGAGTGTGTAGTACTGTATACGAGTGTCCAGTTCTGTATGCGAGTGTCCCGTGCTGTATGCGAGTGTCCGGTCCTGTATGCGAGTGTCTAGTGCTGTATACGAGTATCCAGTCCTGTATACGAGTGTCCAGTCCTGTATGCGAGTGTCTAGTGCTGTATGCGAGTGTCCAGTGCTGTATACGAGTGTCTAGTGCTGTATACGAATGTCCAGTACTGTATACGAGTGTACAGTGCTGTATACGAGTGTCCAGTACTGTATACGAGTGTCTAGTGCTGTATACGAGTGTCCAGTCCTGTAGGCGAGTGTCTAGTGCTGTATGCAAGTGTCCAGTCCTGTATGCGAGTGTCCAGTCCTGTATGCGAGTATCCAGTTCTGTATTCGAGTGTCTAGTGCTGTATACGAGTGTCTAGTGCTGTATAGGAGTGTCTAGTGCTGTATACGAGTGTCCAGTACTGTATACGAGTGTACAGTGCTGTTTGCGAGTGTCCAGTACTGTATACGAGTGTGCAGTACTGTATACGAGTGTCTAGTCCTGTATGCGAGTGTCTAGTCCTGTATACGAGTGTCCAGTCCTGTATGCGAGTGTCTAGTCCTGTATACGAGTGTCCAGTCCTGTGTGCGAGTGTCCAGTCCTGTATGCGAGTGTCCAGTCCTGCATACGAGTGTCCAGTCCTGTATGCGAGTGTCCAGTCCTGTATGCGAGTGTCCAGTCCTGTATGCGAGTGTCCAGTCCTGTATGCGAGTGTCTAGTGCTGTATACGAGTGTCCAGTCCTGTATACGAGTGTCCAGTCCTGTATGCGAGTGTCCAGTCCTGTATGCGAGTGTCTAGTGCTGTATACGAGTGTCCAGTCCTGTATACGAGTGTCCAGTCCTGTATGCGAGTGTCTAGTGCTGTATACGAGTGTCCAGTCCTGTATGCGAGTGTGCCGTGCTGTATGCAAGTGTTCAGTCTTGTATGCGAGTTTCCAGTACTGTATACGAGTGTCCAGTCCTGTATACGAGTGTCTAGTGCTGTATACGAGTGTCTAGTCCTGTATACGAGTGTCCAGTCCTGTATGCGAGTGTCTAGTGCTGTATACGAGTGTCTAGTGCTGTATACGAGTGTCCAGTCCTGTATACGAGTGTCCAGTCCTGTATACGAGTGTCCAGTTCTGTATGCGAGTGTCTAGTCCTGTATACGAGTGTCCAGTTCTGTATGCGAGTGTCTAGTCCTGTATACGAGTGTCCAGTACTGTATACGAGTGTCCAGTACTGTATACCAGTGTACAGTGCTGTATACGAGTGTCCAGTACTGTATACGAGTGTCTATTGTTGTAAGCGAGTGTCCAGTACTGTATACGAGTGTCCAGTCCTGTATACGAATGTCTAGTGATGTATACGAGTGTCCAGTCCTGAATACGAGTGTCCAGTCCTGTATGCGAGTGTCCCGTGCTGTATGCGAGTGTCCAGTCCTGTATACGAGTGTGCAGTCCTGTATGCGAGTGTCTAGTGCTGTATACGAATGTCTAGTCCTGTATGCGAGTGTCTAGTGCTGTATACGAGTGTCCAGCACTGTATACGAGTGTCTAGTACTGTATACGAGTGTCGAGTCCTGTATGCGAGTGTCCAGTCCTGTATACGAGTGTCTAGTCCTGTATGTGAGTGACTAGTGCTGTATGCGAGTGTCTAGTACTGTATACGAGTGTCCAGCACTGTATACGAGTGTCCAGTACTGTACACGAGTGTCCAGTGCTGTATACGAGTGTCTAGTGCTGTATGCAAGTGTCCAATCCTGTATACGAGTGTCCAGTCCTGTATGCGAGTATCCAGTTCTGTATTCGAGTGTCTAGTGCTGTATACGAGTGTCTAGTGCTTTATACGTGTGTCTAGTGCTGTATACCAGTGTCCAGTACTGTATACGAGTGTACAGTCCTGTATACGAGTGTCCAGTCCTGTATACGAGTGTCCAGTTCTGTATGCGAGTGTCTAGTCCTGTATACGAATGTCCAGTACTGTATACGAGTGTCCAGTACTGTATACGAGTGTACAGTGCTGTATACGAGTGTCCAGTAATGTATACGAGTGTCTAGTGCTGTAAGCGAGTGTCCAGTACTGTATACGAGTGTCCAGTCCTGTATACGAGTGTCTAGTGCTGCATACGAGTGTCCAGTACTGTATACGAGTGTATAGTGCTGTATACGAGTGTCCAGTACTGTATACGAGTGTCTAGTACAGTATACGAGAGTCTAGTGCTGTAAGCGAGTGTCTAGTGCTGTATACGAGTGTCTAGTGCTGTATACGAGTGTCTAATGCTGTATGCGAATGTCCAGTCCTGTATGCGAGTGTCCTGTGCTGTATGCGAGTGTCCATTCCTGTATACGAGTGTCCAGTGCTGTATGCGAGTGTCCAGTCCTGTATACGAGTGTCCAGTTCTGTATACGAGTGTCCAGTCCTCTATACGAGTGTCCAGTCAGGTATATGAGTGTCCAGTTCTGTATACGAGTGTCCCGTGCTGTATACGAGTGTCCAGTCCTGTATGCGAGCGTTCAGTCCTGTATACGAGTGTCCAGTCCTGTATGCGAGTGTCCAGTTCTGTATGCGAGTGTCTAGTGCTGTATACGAGTGTCCAGTCCTGTATACGAGTGTCCAGTCCTGTATACGAGTGTCTAGTGATGAATATGAGTGTCCCGTGCTGAATGCGAGTGTCCAGTCCTGTATACGAGTGTCCAGTCCTGAATACGAGTGTCCAGTCATGTATGCGAGTGTCCCGTGCTGTATGCGAGTATCCAGTCCTGTATACGAGTGTCCAGTCCTGTAGGCGAGTGTCTAGTGCTGTATACGAATGTCCAGTCCTGTATGCGAGTGTCTAGTACTGTATACGAGTGTCCAGTCCTGTAAGCGAGTGTCCAGTCCTGTATGCGAGTGTGTAGTACTGTATACGAGTGTCCAATTCTGTATGCGAGTGTCCCGTGCTGTATGCGAGTGTCCGGTCCTGTATGCGAGTGTCTAGTGCTGTATACGAGTATCCAGTCATGTATACGAGTGTCCAGTCCTGTATGCGAGTGTCTAGTGCTGTATGCGAGTGTCCAGTGCTGTATACGAGTGTCTAGTGCTGTATACGAATGTCCAGTACTGTATACGAGTGTACAGTGCTGTATACGAGTGTCCAGTACTGTATACGAGTGTCTAGTGCTGTATACGAGTGTCCAGTACTGTATACGAGTGTCCAGTACTGTATACGAGTGTCTAGTCCTGTATGCGAGTGTCTAGTCCTGTATACGAGTGTCCAGTCCTGTATGCGAGTGTCTAGTCTGTATACGAGTGTTGTTGTGTCCAGTCCTGTATGCGAGTGTCCAGTCCTGTATACGAGTGTCCAGTCCTGTATGCGAGTGTCCAGTCTGTATGCGAGTGTCCAGTCCTGTATGCGAGTGTCCAGTCCTGTATGCGAGTGTCTAGTGCTGTATACGAGTGTCCAGTCCTGTATACGAGTGTCCAGTCCTGTATGCGAGTGTCCAGTCCTGTATACGAGTGTCTAGTGCTGTATACGAGTGTCCAGTCCTGTATACGAGTGTCCAGTCCTGTATGCGAGTGTCCAGTCCTGTATGCGAGTGTCTAGTACTGTATACGAGTGTCCAGTCCTGTATGCGAGTGTCTAGTGCTGTATACGAGTGTCCAGTCCTGTATGCGAGTGTGCCGTGCTGTATGCAAGTGTTCAGTCTTGTATGCGAGTGTCCAGTACTGTATACGAGTGTCCAGTCCTGTATACGAGTGTCTAGTGCTGTATACGAGTGTCTAGTCCTGTATACGAGTGTCCAGTCCTGTATGCGAGTGTCTAGTGCTGTATACGAGTGTCTAGTGCTGTATACGAGTGTCCAGTCCTGTATACGAGTGTCCAGTCCTGTATACGAGTGTCCAGTTCTGTATGCGAGTGTCTAGTCCTGTATACGAGTGTCCAGTTCTGTATGCGAGTGTCTAGTCCTGTATACGAGTGTCCAGTACTGTATACGAGTGTCCAGTACTGTATACCAGTGTACAGTGCTGTATACGAGTGTCCAGTACTGTATACGAGTGTCTATTGCTGTAAGCGAGTGTCCAGTACTGTATACGAGTGTCCTGTCCTGTATACGAGTGTCTAGTGATGTATACGAGTGTCCAGTCCTGAATACGAGTGTCCAGTCCTGTATGCGAGTGTCCCGTGCTGTATGCGAGTGTCCAGTCCTGTATACGAGTGTCCAGTCCTGTATGCGAGTGTCTAGTGCTGTATACGAATGTCTAGTCCTGTATGCGAGTGTCTAGTGCTGTATGTGAATGTCCAGTCCTGTATGCGAGTGTCTAGTACTGTATACGAGTGTCCAGTCCTGTAAGCGAGTGTCCAATCCTGTATGCGAGTGTCTAGTACTGTATACGAGTGTTCAGTCCTGTAAGCGACTGTCCAGTCCTGTATGCGAGTGTCTAGTCCTGTATACGAGTGTCGAGTCCTGTATGCGAGTGTCCAGTCCTGTATACGAGTGTCTAGTCCTGTATGTGAGTGTCTAGTGCTGTATGCGAGTGTCTAGTCCTGTATACGAGTGTCCAGTACTGTATACGAGTGTCCAGTACTGTACACGAGTGTCCAGTGCTGTATACGAGTGTCTAGTGCTGTATGCAAGTGTCCAATCCTGTATGCGAGTGTCCAGTCCTGTATGCGAGTATCCAGTTCTGTATTCGAGTGTCTAGTGCTGTATACGAGTGTATAGTGCTTTATACGTGTGTCTAGTGCTGTATACCAGTGTCCAGTACTGTATACGAGTGTACAGTGCTGTATGCGAGTGTCCAGTACTGTATACGAGTGTGCAGTACTGTATACGAGTGTCTAGTCCTGTTTGCGAGTATCTAGTTCTGTATACGAGTGTCCAGTCCTGTATGCGAGTGTCTAGTCCTGTATACGAGTGTCCAGTCCTGTATGCGAGTGTCCAATCCTGTATGCGAGTGTCCAGTCCTGTATACGAGTGTCCAGTCCTGTATGCGAGTGTCCAGTCCTGTATGCGAGTGTCCAGTCCTGTATGCGAGTGTCCAGTCCTGTATGCGAGTGTCTAGTGCTGTATACGAGTGTCCAGTCCTGTATACGAGTGTCCAGTCCTGTATGCGAGTGTCCAGTCCTGTATACGAGTGTCTAGTGCTGTATACGAGTGTCCAGTACTGTATACGAGTGTCCAGTCCTGTATGCGAGTGTCCAATCCTGTATGCGAGTGTCCAGTCCTGTATACGAGTGTCCAGTCCTGTATGCGAGTGTCCAGTCCTGTATGCGAGTGTCCAGTCCTGTATGCGAGTGTCCAGTCCTGTATGCGAGTGTCTAGTGCTGTATACGAGTGTCCAGTCCTGTATACGAGTGTCCAGTCCTGTATGCGAGTGTCCAGTCCTGTATACGAGTGTCCAGTTCTGTATGCGAGTGTCTAGTCCTGTATACGAGTGTCCAGTACTGTATACGAGTGTCTAGTGCTGTATACGAGTGTCTAGTCCTGTATACGAGTGTCTAGTGCTGTATACCAGTGTCCAGTACTGTATACGAGTGTACAGTGCTGTATGCGAGTGTCCAGTACTGTATACGAGTGTCCAGTACTGTATACGAGTGTCTAGTCCTGTATGCGAGTGTCTAGTCCTGTATACGAGTGTCCAGTCCTGTATGCGAGTGTCCAGTCCTGTATGCGAGTGTCTAGTGCTGTATACGAGTGTCCAGTCCTGTATACGAGTGTCCAGTCCTGTATGCGAGTGTCCAGTCCTGTATGCGAGTGTCTAGTACTGTATACGAGTGTCCAGTCCTGTATGCGAGTGTCTAGTGCTGTATACGAGTGTCCAGTCCTGTATGCGAGTGTGCCGTGCTGTATGCAAGTGTTCAGTCTTGTATGCGAGTGTCCAGTACTGTATACGAGTGTCCAGTCCTGTATACGAGTGTCTAGTGCTGTATACGAGTGTCTAGTCCTGTATACGAGTGTCCAGTCCTGTATGCGAGTGTCTAGTGCTGTATACGAGTGTCTAGTGCTGTATACGAGTGTCCAGTCCTGTATACGAGTGTCCAGTCCTGTATACGAGTGTCCAGTTCTGTATGCGAGTGTCTAGTCCTGTATACGAGTGTCCAGTTCTGTATGCGAGTGTCTAGTCCTGTATACGAGTGTCCAGTACTGTATACGAGTGTCCAGTACTGTATACCAGTGTACAGTGCTGTATACGAGTGTCCAGTACTGTATACGAGTGTCTATTGCTGTAAGCGAGTGTCCAGTACTGTATACGAGTGTCCAGTCCTGTATACGAGTGTCTAGTGATGTATACGAGTGTCCAGTCCTGAATACGAGTGTCCAGTCCTGTATGCGAGTGTCCCGTGCTGTATGCGAGTGTCCAGTCCTGTATACGAGTGTCCAGTCCTGTATGCGAGTGTCTAGTGCTGTATACGAATGTCTAGTCCTGTATGCGAGTGTCTAGTGCTGTATGTGAATGTCCAGTCCTGTATGCGAGTGTCTAGTACTGTATACGAGTGTCCAGTCCTGTAAGCGAGTGTCCAGTCCTGTATGCGAGTGTCTAGTACTGTATACGAGTGTTCAGTCCTGTAAGCGACTGTCCAGTCGTGTATGCGAGTGTCTAGTCCTGTATACGAGTGTCGAGTCCAGTATGCGAGTGTCCAGTCCTGTATACGAGTGTCTAGTCCTGTATGTGAGTGTCTAGTGCTGTATGCGAGTGTCTAGTCCTGTATACGAGTGTCCAGTACTGTATACGAGTGTCCAGTACTGTACACGAGTGTCCAGTGCTGTATACGAGTGTCTAGTGCTGTATGCAAGTGTCCAATCCTGTATGCGAGTGTCCAGTCCTGTATGCGAGTATCCAGTTCTGTATTCGAGTGTCTAGTGCTGTATACGAGTGTCTAGTCCTTTATACGTGTATCTAGTGCTGTATACCAGTGTCCAGTACAGTATACGAGTGTGCAGTACTGTATACGAGTGTCTAGTCCTGTATGCGAGTATCTAGTCCTGTATACGAGTGTCCAGTCCTGTGTGCGAGTGTCTAGTCCTGTATACGAGTGTCCAGTCCTGTATGCGAGTGTCCAATCCTGTATGCGAGTGTCCAGTCCTGTATACGAGTGTCCAGTCCTGTATGCGAGTGTCCAGTCCTGTATGCGAGTGTCCAGTCCTGTATGCGAGTGTCCAGTCCTGTATGCGAGTGTCTAGTGCTGTATACGAGTGTCCAGTCCTGTATACGAGTGTCCAGTCCTGTATGCGAGTGTCCAGTCCTGTATACGAGTGTCTAGTGCTGTATACGAGTGTCCAGTACTGTATACGAGTGTCCAGTCCTGTATGCGAGTGTCCAATCCTGTATGCGAGTGTCCAGTCCTGTATACGAGTGTCCAGTCCTGTATGCGAGTGTCCAGTCCTGTATGCGAGTGTCCAGTCCTGTATGCGAGTGTCCAGTCCTGTATGCGAGTGTCTAGTGCTGTATACGAGTGTCCAGTCCTGTATACGAGTGTCCAGTCCTGTATGCGAGTGTCCAGTCCTGTATACGAGTGTCTAGTGCTGTATACGAGTGTCCAGTACTGTATACGAGTGTCCAGTCCTGTATGCGAGTGTCCAATCCTGTATGCGAGTGTCCAGTCCTGTATACGAGTGTCCAGTCCTGTATGCGAGTGTCCAGTCCTGTATGCGAGTGTCCAGTCCTGTATGCGAGTGTCCAGTCCTGTCAGTCCTGTATACGAGTGTCCAGTTCTGTATACGAGTGTCCAGTTCTGTATACGAGTGTCCAGTCCTCTATACGAGTGTCCAGTCCTGTATACGAGTGTCCAGTTCTGTATACGAGTGTCCCGTGCTGTATACGAGTGTCCCGTCCTGTATGCGAGTGTCCAGTCCTGTATACGAGTGTCCAGTCCTGTATGCGAGTGTCTAGTGCTGTATACGAGTGTCCAGTCCTGTATACGAGTGTCCAGTCCTGTATACGAGTGTCTAGTGATGTATACGAGTGTCCCGTGCTGTATGCGTGTGTCCATTCCTGTATACGAGTGTCCAGTCCTGAATACGAGTGTCCAGTCCTGTATGCGAGTGTCCCGTGCTGTATGCGAGTGTCCAGTCCTGTATACGAGTGTCCAGGCCTGTATGCGAGTGTCTAGTGCTGTATGCGAGTGTCCAGTGCTGTATACGAGTGTCTAGTGCTGTATACGAGTGTCCAGTATTGTATACGAGTGTCTAGTGCTGTATA
Source organism: Archivesica marissinica (assembly GCA_014843695.1). NCBI lineage: Eukaryota > Metazoa > Mollusca > Bivalvia > Venerida > Vesicomyidae > Archivesica > Archivesica marissinica. The sequence goes on from CM026390.1 coordinate 106,333,806, forward strand.
CGAGTGTCCAGTCCTGTATGCCGGTGTCTAGTGCTGTATACGAGTGTCCAGTCCTGTATGCGAGTGTCCAATCCTGTATGCGAGTGTCCAGTCCTGTATACGAGTGTCTAGTGCTGTATACGAGTGTCCAGTACTGTATACGAGTGTACAGTGCTATATGCGAGTGTCCAGTACTGTATGCGAGTGTCTAGTACTGTATACGAGTGTCCAGTCCTGTAAGCGAGTGTCCAGTCCTGTATGCGAGTGTCTAGTACTGTATACGAGTGTCCAGTCCTGTAAGCGAGTGTCCAGTCCTGTATGCGAGTGTCTAGTCATGCATACGAGTGTCTAGTCCTGTATGCGAGTGTCCAGTCCTATATACGAGTGTCTAGTCCTGTATGTGAGTATCTAGTGCTGTATGCGAGTGTCCTGTCCTGTATACGAGTGTCCAGTACTGTATTCGAGTGTCCAGTACTGTATACGAGTGTCCAGTCCTGTATACGAGTGTCCAGTACTGTATACGAGTGTCCAGTACTGTATACGAGTGTCCAGTACTGTATGCGAGTGTCCAGTCCTGTATACGAGTGTCCAGTACTGTATACGAGTGTCCAGTACTGTATACGAGTGTCCAGTCCTGTATACTAGTGTCCAGTACTGTATACGAGTGTCCAGTACTGTATACGAGTGTACAGTGCTGAATATGAGTGTCCAGTCCTGTATACGAGTGTCTGGTGCTGTATACGAGTGTCTAGTCCTGTATACGAGTGTCTAGTGCTGTATACGAGTGTCTAGTCCTGTATACGAGTGTCTAGTCCTGTATACGAGTGTCCAATTCTGTATACGAGTGTCCAGTACTGTATACGAGTGTCCAGTCCTGTATGCGAGTGTCCAATCCTGTATGCGAGTGTCCAGTCCTGTATGCGAGTGTCCAGTCCTGTATGCGAGTGTCCAGTACTGTATGCGAGTGTCTAGTGCTGTATACGAGTGTCCAGTCCTGTATACGAGTGTCCAGTCCTGTATGCGAGTGTCCAGTCCTGTATGCGAGTGTCTAGTGCTGTATACGAGTGTCCAGTCCTGTATGCGAGTGTCTAGTGCTGTATACGAGTGTCCAGTCCTGTATGCGAGTGTCCAGTGCTGTATACGAGTGTCCAGTCCTGTATACGAGTGTCCAGTCCTGTATGCGAGTGTCCAGTCCTGTATGCGAGTGTCTAGTGCTGTATACGAGTGTCCAGTCCTGTATACGAGTGTCCAGTCCTGTATGCGAGTGTCCAGTCCTGTATGCGAGTGTCTAGTGCTGTATACGAGTGTCCAGTCCTGTATACGAGTGTCCAGTCCTGTATGCGAGTGTCCAGTCCTGTATGCGAGTGTCTAGTACTGTATACGAGTGTCCAGTCCTGTATGCGAGTGTCTAGTGCTGTATACGAGTGTCCAGTCCTGTATGCGAGTGTGCCGTGCTGTATGCAAGTGTTCAGTCTTGTATGCGAGTGTCCAGTACTGTATACGAGTGTCCAGTCCTGTATACGAGTGTCTAGTGCTGTATACGAGTGTCTAGTCCTGTATACGAGTGTCCAGTCCTGTATGCGAGTGTCTAGTGCTGTATACGAGTGTCTAGTGCTGTATACGAGTGTCCAGTCCTGTATACGAGTGTCCAGTCCTGTATACGAGTGTCCAGTTCTGTATGCGAGTGTCTAGTCCTGTATACGAATGTCCAGTTCTGTATGCGAGTGTCTAGTCCTGTATACGAGTGTCCAGTACTGTATACGAGTGTCCAGTACTGTATACCAGTGTACAGTGCTGTATACGAGTGTCCAGTACTGTATACGAGTGTCTATTGCTGTAAGCGAGTGTCCAGTACTGTATACGAGTGTCCAGTCCTGTATACGAGTGTCTAGTGATGTATACGAGTGTCCAGTCCTGAATACGAGTGTCCAGTCCTGTATGCGAGTGTCCCGTGCTGTATGCGAGTGTCCAGTCCTGTATACGAGTGTCCAGTCCTGTATGCGAGTGTCTACTGCTGTATACGAATGTCTAGTCCTGTATGCGAGTGTCTAGTGCTGTATGTGAATGTCCAGTCCTGTATGCGAGTGTCTAGTACTGTATACGAGTGTCCAGTCCTGTAAGCGAGTGTCCAGTCCTGTATGCGAGTGTCTAGTACTGTATACGAGTGTTCAGTCCTGTAAGCGACTGTCTAGTCGTGTATGCGAGTGTCTAGTCCTGTATACGAGTGTCGAGTCCTGTATGCGAGTGTCCAGTCCTGTATACGAGTGTCTAGTCCTGTATGTGAGTGTCTAGTGCTGTATGCGAGTGTCTAGTCCTGTATACGAGTGTCCAGTACTGTATACGAGTGTCCAGTACTGTATACGAGTGTCCAGTTCTGTATACGAGTGTCCCGTGCTGTATACGAGTGTCCCGTCCTGTATGCGAGTGTACAGTGCTGTATGCGAGTGTCCAGTACTGTATACGAGTGTGCAGTACTGTATACGAGTGTCTAGTCCTGTATGCGAGTATCTAGTCCTGTATACGAGTGTCCAGTCCTGTATGCGAGTGTCTAGTCCTGTATACGAATGTCCAGTCCTGTATGCGAGTGTCCAATCCTGTATGCGAGTGTCCAGTCCTGTATACGAGTGTCCAGTCCTGTATGCGAGTGTCCAGTCCTGTATGCGAGTGTCCAGTCCTGTATGCGAGTGTCCAGTCCTGTATGCGAGTGTCTAGTGCTGTATACGAGTGTCCAGTCCTGTATACGAGTGTCCAGTCCTGTATGCGAGTGTCCAGTCCTGTATACGAGTGTCCAGTTCTGTATGCGAGTGTCTAGTCCTGTATACGAGTGTCCAGTACTGTATACGAGTGTCTAGTGCTGTATACGAGTGTCTAGTCCTTTATACGTGTGTCTAGTGCTGTATACCAGTGTCCAGTACTGTATACGAGTGTACAGTGCTGTATGCGAGTGTCCAGTACTGTATACGAGTGTGCAGTACTGTATACGAGTGTCTAGTCCTGTATGCGAGTATCTAGTCCTGTATACGAGTGTCCAGTCCTGTATGCGAGTGTCTAGTCCTGTATACGAATGTCCAGTCCTGTATGCGAGTGTCCAATCCTGTATGCGAGTGTCCAGTCCTGTATACGAGTGTCCAGTCCTGTATGCGAGTGTCCAGTCCTGTATGCGAGTGTCCAGTCCTGTATGCGAGTGTCCAGTCCTGTATGCGAGTGTCTAGTGCTGTATACGAGTGTCCAGTCCTGTATACGAGTGTCCAGTCCTGTATGCGAGTGTCCAGTCCTGTATACGAGTGTCTAGTGCTGTATACGAGTGTCCAGTACTGTATACGAGTGTCCAGTCCTGTATGCGAGTGTCCAATCCTGTATGCGAGTGTCCAGTCCTGTATACGAGTGTCCAGTCCTGTATGCGAGTGTCCAGTCCTGTATGCGAGTGTCCAGTCCTGTATGCGAGTGTCCAGTCCTGTATGCGAGTGTCTAGTGCTGTATACGAGTGTCCAGTCCTGTATACGAGTGTCTAGTGCTGTATACGAGTGTCCAGTCTGTATACGAGTGTCCAGTCCTGTATACGAGTGTCTAGTGATGTATACGAGTGTCCCGTGCTGTATGCGTGTGTCCATTCCTGTATACGAGTGTCCAGTCCTGAATACGAGTGTCCAGTCCTGTATGCGAGTGTCCAGTGCTGTATACGAGTGTCCAGTCCTGTATACGAGTGTCCAGTCCTGTATGCGAGTGTCTAGTGCTGTATGCGAGTGTCCAGTGCTGTATACGAGTGTCTAGTGCTGTATACGAGTGTCCAGTCCTGTATACGAGTGTCCAGTACTGTATACGAGTGTCCAGTACTGTATACGAGTGTACAGTGCTGATATGAGTGTCCAGTCCTGTATACGAGTGTCTAGTGCTGTATACGAGTGTCTAGTCCTGTATACGAGTGTCTAGTGCTGTATACGAGTGTCTAGTCCTGTATACGAGTGTCTAGTCCTGTATACGAGTGTCCAGTCCTGTATGCGAGTGTCCAGTACTGTATACGAGTGTCCAGTCCTGTATGCGAGTGTCCAGTCCTGTATGCGAGTGTCCAGTCCTGTATGCGAGTGTCCAGTCCTGTATGCGAGTGTCCAGTACTGTATGCGAGTGTCTAGTGCTGTATACGAGTGTCCAGTCCTGTATACGAGTGTCCAGTCCTGTATGCGAGTGTCCAGTCCTGTATGCGAGTGTCTAGTGCTGTATACGAGTGTCCAGTCCTGTATACGAGTGTCCAGTCCTGTATGCGAGTGTCCAGTCCTGTATGCGAGTGTCTAGTGCTGTATACGAGTGTCCAGTCCTGTATACGAGTGTCCAGTCCTGTATGCGAGTGTCCAGTCCTGTATGCGAGTGTCTAGTGCTGTATACGAGTGTCCAGTCCTGTATACGAGTGTCCAGTCCTGTATGCGAGTGTCCAGTCCTGTATGCGAGTGTCTAGTGCTGTATACGAGTGTCCAGTCCTGTATACGAGTGTCCAGTCCTGTATGCGAGTGTCCAGTCCTGTATGCGAGTGTCTAGTGCTGTATACGAGTGTCCAGTCCTGTATGCGAGTGTCTAGTGCTGTATACGAGTGTCCAGTCCTGTATGCGAGTGTGCAGTGCTGTATGCAAGTGTCCAGTCCTGTATGCGAGTGTCCAGTACTGTATACGAGTGTCCAGTCCTGTATACGAGTGTCTAGTGCTGTATACGAGTGTCTAGTCCTGTATACGAGTGTCCAGTCCTGTATGCGAGTGTCTAGTGCTGTATACGAGTGTCTAGTGCTGTATGCGAGTGTCCAGTCCTGTATACGAGTGTCAGTCTGTATACGAGTGTCCAGTTCTGTATGCGAGTGTCTAGTCCTGTATACGAGTGTCCAGTTCTGTATGCGAGTGTCTAGTCCTGTATACGAGTGTCCAGTACTGTATGCGAGTGTCTAGTATGTATACGAGTGTACAGTGCTGTATCGAGTGTCCAGTACTGTATACGAGTGTCTATTGCTGTATGCGAGTGTCAGTACTGTATACGAGTGTCCAGTCCTGTATACGAGTGTCTAGTGATGTATACGAGTGTCCAGTCCTGTATACGAGTGTCCAGTCCTGTATGCGAGTGTCCGTCTGTATGCGAGTGTCCAGTCCTGTATACGAGTGTCCAGTCCTGTATACGAGTGTCTAGTGCTGTATACGAGTGTCCAGTGCTGTATACGAGTGTCTAGTGCTGTATGCGAGTGTCCAGTACTGTATACGAGTGTCCAGTCCTGTATGCGAGTGTCTAGTGCTGTATACGAGTGTCCAGTCCTGTATGCGAGTGTCTAGTGCTGTATGCGAGTGTCTAGTACTGTATGCGAGTGTCCAGTCCTGTATACGAGTGTCCAGTCCTGTATACGAGTGTCCAGTCCTGTATGCGAGTGTCCAGTCCTGTATGCGAGTGTCCAGTCCTGTTTGTGAGTGTCTAGTCCTGTATGCGAGTGTCTAGTCCTGTATGCGAGTGTCCAGTCCTGTATGCGAGTGTCCAGTACTGTATACGAGTGTCCAGTCCTGTATACGAGTGTCCAGTGCTGTGTGCGAGTGTTCAGTCCTGTATGCGAGTGTCCAGTTCTGTATGCGAGTGTCCAGTCCTGTATGCGAGTGTCCAGCGGTATGTACGAGTGTCCAGTCCTGTATGCGAGTGTCTAGTCCTGTATACGAGTGTCCAGTCCTGTATGCGAGTGTCCAGTCCTGGAGTGAAACCCCGTGTATATAAGATGACTTTACCCCCGGCTGCCTGCGCTACCCTCCCAAACATTTACATTGTATTCTGCATTCATGCCGGTATGTCATTTCTGTCATTTCTAAGCACTATTCAGACTTGATATAAATGTATTATTTCCACACCGTCCAATATATTACTGTGCACTTTGAACTGTAAGGAGAGAAACTATATAAGCTCTGCTATATGACACCATGTAGCGGTTTTAATTATGTGGTACCAGTATAGATGACTTATTTTTGAGCGTGGGTCACTCGAGGTTTCGAAATATAAACATCTCTGTAGTTTCACTTTCCAATAAGAAGCCTAATTATCAATGTCAATCATTTCAGAGTTATACCTCTACATTACACGTGTGTGTGTGTTTTACGTTTATTTATCGTCGCTACCGGTTGCCCATATGAGCGACGCCTCCTGAATAGATTAGTCATTTTAGATTTTTGGAGGATAGTGCAATGATACAGACAGAGACACATTCCAGAGTCTCCTCTGGTTCTTGTACGTGCAGGGTTAACCCTACGTAAAGCACCGACACGAGACCTCGGTTTAACGTCCCATCTGAAAGACTGTTAATTTTTATTAGGGTCAGACGGGGGATCCAACCTGCGATCCTTGGATTACCAGTCCAGCGACATTACACGTGCTGACATTCTCCCAGTTTTATGACGTCTCTAAGCACTAACAACAGTCACATTTATCATAGCACGGTTTATGATTTGTTTACTCCACCATTGCTCTCGTACAATACGAATGACATTGTATTGTTTTGTGTATGTATATAGTGGAATTAATATGCTTAAACCAAATCAAACTGTTTCTCGCTCATGTAAACATTGAAATATTCTGCTAATGTAGTGGATGACAATTGACAACTATTTCTCACACATGCACACAATGAAATAATCTGCTAAAGTAGTGGATGACAATTGACAACTATTTCTCACACATGCACACAATGAAATATTCTGCTAATGTAGTGGATTAGTCTGGGTTCCAGTCTGTCGATTTTTCACTTTTTAATTTCTGACAAAATGACATGATCAGAAACTCAATACGGCCCAATTAATGGTCTCGGTGTTAAATATATATTTATTTGACTGACCAGGCAAAATATATCGACGCCTGTTCCCAGGCTAGTAATGATGCCAATTGACAACTAAACTTGTTCTCACTCATGTACAACTGACTGTATTGTTTGTTGACTGTATTGTTTGTTGACTGTATTGTTTGTTGACTGTATTGACTGTATTGTTTGTTGACTGTATTGTTTGTTGACTGTATTGACTGTATTGTTTGTTGACTGTATTGTTTGTTGACTGTATTGTTTGTTGACTGTATTGACTGTATTGTTTGTTGACTGTATTGTTTGTTGACTGCAGTGTTTGTTGACTGTATTGACTGTATTGTTTGTTGACTGTATTGTTTGTTGACTGCAGTGTTTGTTGACTGTATTGTTTGTTGACTGCAGTGTTTGTTGACTGTATTGACTGTATTGTTTGTTGACTGTATTGTTTGTTGACTGTATTGACTGTATTGTTTGTTGACTGTATTGTTTGTTGACTGTATTGTTTGTTGACTGTATTGACTGTATTGTTTGTTGACTGTATTGTTTGTTGACTGCAGTGTTTGTTGACTGTATTGACTGTATTGTTTGTTGACTGTATTGTTTGTTGACTGCAGTGTTTGTTGACTGTATTGTTTGTTGACTGCAGTGTTTGTTGACTGTATTGACTGTATTGTTTGTTGACTGTATTGTTTGTTGACTGTATTGACTGTATTGTTTGTTGACTGTATTGTTTGTTGACTGTATTGTTTGTTGACTGTATTGTTCGTTGACTGTATTGACTGTATTGTTCGTTGACTGTATTGTGTGTTGACTGTATTGTTTGTTAACTGTATTGTTCGTTGACTGTACTGTTTGTTGACTGTTTTGTTCGTTAACTGTATTGTTTGTTGACTGTATTGTTTGTTGACTGTATTGTTTGTTGACTGTACTGTTTGTTGACTATTGTTTGAGGTACATCACACGCCCATACTTAAAAGACCGTAATGCAACTGTACTGTTGACGCCAGCATTTAATGAACAGGTCTGTTTCTGATGAAATGTCTCTAAAGGACAAGGTAGTATCAGAGAATTGTAAAACTGAAAATGTCAGGCATATTCAGAATAAAAAATAATGAATCACCAGCCACACATTCTGGTCTGTTGGGGTTTTCAATTAGTCTTTTTCTGAATGAATATTCTAGAAAACATGTACTTAAAATACCAATCCCATTGAGATTCCAAAAACGGTGGAGGTAGTTTGTACGTTAACAAGGAAATGTAAACGATGAACAGGAACAAACTATCCATACAATATAGTGAATATACTATATCATATGAATATTCACATGACCCATAAAAAGGATAGGCCAATCAACAGTAACTATTCTTATTGCATTGCAGTAAGGTCACATACAACGAGGAGCAACATAACTAAGTATCTTCTATACGTGTATAGTTGTCGGAATTGTAGACGGATTACTGTAATACTGGCTTCTCGTGTTCTCGATAGGCCCATATTCTCGAGGTGAAATGTTGTTAGGACACCTTGTTGTCCACGCTAGCTGTACACTTATCGATACGTCATCAAATGTTTACTCGACCGTAAACGCTATCGTAAAACACTGGGCCAGTATAAATATCAACCATGTTCGTAAGTAATCATAGGTTCGACCCCCGTCTGACCCTAATAACATTAACAGTCTTTCAGGTGGGACGTTAAACCGAGGTCTCGTGTCGGTGCTGTACACCGTGCACGTAAAAGAACCAGAGGAGATTCTGGAATGGGTCTCTGTCTGTATCATTGCACTATCCTCCAAAATGACTAATCTCTTCAGGAGGCGTCGCTCATATGGGCGACCGGTAGCGACGATAAATAAACGTAAACACACACAAGTAATCACATGACAAAGTTGGCTTACGGAGGTTTGTGCACCAAGTACTGGTTAACCGCTGGAGATTGCCAGGAAAGGTGATGTTAGGTAAACTGCCCGTCGCTCAAATGGGCAACCGGTAGCGACGTTAAATATAATGTTTCCTACGAAGGTTGCTGCACAACGTACTGGCTAACCGCTGAAGCCTGCCCAGGCGATATAGCCCAAAATGGTGCTGCTGCAGACGTAAAACCCGAACAAACATGTAATCGATTTTCTCACGGAGGTTTGTGCCTCAGGTACAAGTTAACCGCTGGGGCTTGCCCAGGGAATGTGTTGTTAGGTAAACGAAATAGCCCAAAATTGTTGCTGATGTAGGCGTAAAACCCGAACAAATATTTAATCAGTAATCGATTGTTCGAAGTTCGACTGCGAATCACCCAGGGATCGCAGATTTGATCCCCCGTCTGACCCTCAGAATAGTAACAGTCACTCAGATGGGACTTTAAACCGAGGGCTCGTGTCTGTGCTATACATCGTGTACGTAAGAGAACCAGAGGAGATTCTGGAATGAGTCTCTGTCTGCATAATTGCACTATCCTCGGAAAATCTAAAATGACGATCTCTTCAGGAGGCGTCGCTCATATGTGTAAGTAATGGATACTAATTTAAACAGTAACTAGCCTTACATACACACTTCATATATAATATATACATGTCTATTTATTGACAGTGTACATAAATAACATTCCCAATGTTTTGATACCGCCTGATGACCCAGTTTTATGAATGACTCACTGCTGAGGTGACACGACTCTGATAAATATGTAAACAAATGAATTGAAGAGCGCCAAACATTAAGGGGGCGTCACTACGTCGTAATCAATATTGCCGAGGTTCTGGAAGTGATTCTATGGTCTGTAACAATCTTAGAGGGGACTTTTTTAAATGGATTTTCATGTGAAATGAAAGAAACTATCAAATGTGTTAGTGCTGCATAACATAGGTTTTATTCCGGAGTATGAAGCTGAATGTGGGTCATCCAGGGTACTTTTATAATTCCAACTTGTGACTAGCCCGTGGTGCTTATCAATCGAGTATAGTTTTTCTAATCAACAAGTTGCGGGTAAATAGATTATTAATGATATGTATACACTAGACTTATGAAAAAATAATAACGACTTGGCTTGTTCCCTCAAATCATATTGACGGATTAGTTTATTGTCTTCCTCAAACGATAACTGTCAAACAATGCACACAACTACCGCTCAGCGGATGCAGTGGCCACCACTACCACCAGATTTGGCATGCATTGAACACTTGGTCGTGCTGTAAATAAAATAATTACAAGACATACAAAATAAGCGAGTTGCACTATGGG
>CM026390.1:106344817-106369619 GCA_014843695.1 Archivesica marissinica
CTGTATACGAGTGTCCAATCCTGTATACGAGTGTCTAGTACTGTATACGAGTGTCCAGTACTGTATACGAGTGTCCAGTCCTGTATACGAGAGTCCAGTACTGTATACGAGTGTCCAGTACTGTATACGAGTGTACAGTCTGTATACGAGTGTCCAGTACTGTATACGAGTGTCTAGTGCTGTGAGCGAGTGTCCAGTACTGTATGCGAGTGTCTAGTGCTGTATACGAATGTCTAGTCCTGTATGCGAGTGTCTAGTGCTGTATGTGAATGTCAAGTCCTGTATGCGAGTGTCTAGTACTGTATACGAGTGTCCAGTCCTGTAAGCGAGTGTCCAGTCCTCTATGCGAGTGTCTAGTACTGTATACGAGTTTCCAGTCCTGTAAGCGAGTGTCCAGTCCTGTATGCGAGTGTCTAGTTCTGTATGCGAGTGTCCAGTCCTGTATACGAGTGTCTAGTCCTGTATGTGAGTGTCTAGTGCTGTATGCGAGTGTCTAGTCCTGTATACGTGTGTCCAGTACTGTATACGAATGTCCAGTACTGTATACGAGTGTCCAGTACTGTACACGAGTGTCCAGTCCTGTATACGAGTGTCCAGTACTGTATACGAGTGTCCAGTCCTGTATACGAGTGTCCAGTACTGTATACGAGTGTCCAGTACTGTATACGAGTGTCCAGTACTGTATACGAGTGTCCAGTACTGTATACGAGTGTCCAGTACTGTATACGAGTGTCTAGTACTGTATCCGAGTGTCCAGTCCTGTATACGAGTGTCCAGTACTGTATAAGAGTGTCCAGTACTGTATACGAGGGTACAGTGCTGTATACGAGTGTCCAGTACTGTATACGAGTGTCTAGTGCTGTAAGCGAGTGTCCAGTACTGTATACGAGTGTCTACTGCTGTATACGAGTGTCTAGTCCTGTATACGAGTGTCCAGTCCTGTATGCGAGTGTCTAATGCTGTATACGAATGTCTAGTCCTGTATGCGAGTGTCCAGTCCTGTATGCGAGTGTCTAGTACTGTATACGAGTGTCCAGTCCTGTAAGCGAGTGTCCAGTCCTGTATGCGAGTGTCTAGTACTGTATACGAGTGTCCAGTCCTGTAAGCGAGTGTCCAGTCCTGTATGCGAGTGTCTAGTCCTGTATACGAGTGTCTAGTCCTGTATGTGAGTGCCTAGTGCTGTATGCGAGTGTCTAGTCCTGTATACGAGTGTCCAGTACTGTATACGAGTGTCCAGTACTGTATACGAGTGTCCAATCCTGTATACGAGTGTCTAGTACTGTATACGAGTGTCCAGTACTGTATACGAGTGTCCAGTCCTGTATACGAGTGTCCAGTACTGTATACGAGTGTCCAGTACTGTATACGAGTGTACAGTGCTGTATACGAGTGTCCAGTACTGTATACGAGTGTCTAGTGCTGTATACGAGTGTCCAGTACTGTATACGAGTGTCCAGTCCTGTATACGAGTGTCTAGTGCTGTATACGAATGTCTAGTCCTGTATACGAGTGTCTAGTGCTGTATGCGAATGTCTAGTCCTGTAGGCGAGTGTCTAGTACTGTATACGAGTGTCCAGTCCTGTATGCGAGTGTCTAGTCCTGTATGCGAGTGTCCAGTCCTGTATACGAGTGTCTAGTCCTGTATGTGAGTGTCTAGTGCTGTATGCGAGTGTCTAGTACTGTATACGAGTGTCCAGTACTGTATACGAGTGTCCAGTACTGTACACGAGTGTCCAGTCCTGTATACGAGTGTCCAGTACTGTATACGAGTGTCCAGTCCTGTATACGAGTGTCCAGTACTGTATACGAGTGTCCAGTACTGTATACGAGTGTCCAGTACTGTATACGAGTGTCCAGTACTGTATACGAGTGTCCAGTACTGTATACGAGTGTCCAGTACTGTATACGAGTGTCTAGTACTGTATACGAGTGTCCAGTCCTGTATACGAGTGTCCAGTACTGTATACGAGTGTCCAGTACTGTATACGAGTGTACAGTGCTGTATACGAGTCTCCAGTACTGTATACGAGTGTCTAGTGCTGTAAGCGAGTGTCCAGTACTGTATACGAGTGTCCAGTCCTGTATACGAGTGTCTACTGCTGTATACGAGTGTCTAGTCCTGTATACGAGTGTCCAGTCCTGTATGCGAGTGTCTAATGCTGTATACGATGTCTAGTCCTGTATGCGAGTGTCCAGTCCTGTATGCGAGTGTCTAGTACTGTATACGAGTGTCCAGTCCTGTAAGCGAGTGTCCAGTCCTGTATGCGAGTGTCTAGTACTGTATACGAGTGTCCAGTCCTGTAAGCGAGTGTCCAGTCCTGTATCGAGTGTCAGTCCTGTAACGAGTGTCGTCTGTATGTGAGTGCCTAGTGCTGTATGCGAGTGTCTAGTCCTGTATACGAGTGTCCAGTACTGTATACGAGTGTCCAGTACTGTATACGAGTGTCCAATCCTGTATACGAGTGTCTAGTACTGTATACGAGTGTCCAGTACTGTATACGAGAGTCCAGTCCTGTATACGAGTGTCCAGTACTGTATACGAGTGTCCAGTACTGTATACGAGTGTACAGTGTTGTATACGAGTGTCCAGTACTGTATACGAGTGTCTAGTGCTGTATACGAGTGTCCAGTACTGTATACGAGTGTCCAGTACTGTACACGAGTGTCCAGTCCTGTATACGAGTGTCCAGTACTGTATACGAGTGTCCAGTCCTGTATACGAGTGTCCAGTACTGTATACGAGTGTCCAGTACTGTATACGAGTGTCCAGTACTGTATACGAGTGTCCAGTACTGTATACGAGTGTCCAGTACTGTATACGAGTGTCTAGTACTGTATACGAGTGTCCAGTCCTGTATACGAGTGTCCAGTACTGTATACGAGTGTCCAGTACTGTATACGAGTGTACAGTGCTGTATACGAGTGTCCTGTACTGTATACGAGTGTCTAGTGCTGTAAGCGAGTGTCCAGTACTGTATACGAGTGTCCAGTCCTGTATACGAGTGTCTACTGCTGTATACGAGTGTCTAGTCCTGTATACGAGTGTCCAGTCCTGTATGCGAGTGTCTAATGCTGTATACGAATGTCTAGTCCTGTATGCGAGTGTCCAGTCCTGTATGCGAGTGTCTAGTACTGTATACGAGTGTCCAGTCCTGTAAGCGAGTGTCCAGTCCTGTATGCGAGTGTTAGTACTGTATACGAGTGTCCAGTCCTGTAAGCGAGTGTCCAGTCCTGTATGCGAGTGTCTAGTCCTGTATACGAGTGTCTAGTCCTGTATGTGAGTGCCTAGTGCTGTATGCGAGTGTCTAGTCCTGTATACGAGTGTCCAGTACTGTATACGAGTGTCCAGTACTGTATACGAGTGTCCAATCCTGTATACGAGTGTCTAGTACTGTATACGAGTGTCCAGTACTGTATACGAGAGTCCAGTCCTGTATACGAGTGTCCAGTACTGTATACGAGTGTCCAGTACTCTATACGAGTGTACAGTGTTGTATACGAGTGTCCAGTACTGTATACGAGTGTCTAGTGCTGTAAGCGAGTGTCCAGTACTGTATACGAGTGTCCAGTCCTGTATGCGAGTGTCTAGTGCTGTATACGAATGTCTAGTCCTGTATGCGAGTGTCTAGTGCTGTATGCGAATGTCTAGTCCTGTAGGCGAGTGTCTAGTACTGTAAGCGAGTATCCAGTCCTGTATGCGAGTGTCTAGTCCTGTATACGAGTGTCTAGTCCTGTATGCGAGTGTCCATTCCTGTATACGAGTGTCTAGTCCTGTATGTGAGTGTCTAGTGCTGTATACGAGTGTCTAGTCCTGTATACGAGTGTCCAGTACTGTATACGATTGTCCAGTACTGTATACGAGTGTCCAGTACAGTACACGAGTGTCCAGTCCTGTATACGAGTGTCCAGTACTGTATACGAGTGTCCAGTACTGTATACGAATGTCCAGTCCTGTATACGAGTGTCCAGTACTGTATATGAGTGTCCAGTACTGTATACGAGTGTTCAATACTGTATACGAGTGTCCAGTCCTGTATACGAGTGTCCAGTACTGTATACGAGTGTCCAGTCCTGTATACGAGTTTCCAGTACTGTATACGAGTATCCAGTACTGTATACGAGTGTCCAGTACTGTATACGAGTGTCCAGTACTGTATACGAGTGTCCAGTACTGTATACGAGTGTCCAGTACTGTATACGAGTGTCCAGTACTGTATACGAGTGTCTAGTACTGTATACGAGTGTCCAGTCCTGTATACGAGTGTCCAGTACTGTATACGAGTGTCCAGTACTGTATACGAGTGTACAGTGCTGTATACGAGTGTCCTGTACTGTATACGAGTGTCTAGTGCTGTAAGCGAGTGTCCAGTACTGTATACGAGTGTCCAGTCCTGTATACGAGTGTCTACTGCTGTATACGAGTGTCTAGTCCTGTATACGAGTGTCCAGTCCTGTATGCGAGTGTCTAATGCTGTATACGAATGTCTAGTCCTGTATGCGAGTGTCCAGTCCTGTATGCGAGTGTCTAGTACTGTATACGAGTGTCCAGTCCTGTAAGCGAGTGTCCAGTCCTGTATGCGAGTGTTTAGTACTGTATACGAGTGTCCAGTCCTGTAAGCGAGTGTCCAGTCCTGTATGCGAGTGTCTAGTCCTGTATACGAGTGTCTATTCCTGTATGTGAGTGCCTAGTGCTGTATGCGAGTGTCTAGTCCTGTATACGAGTGTCCAGTACTGTATACGAGTGTCCAGTACTGTATACGAGTGTCCAATCCTGTATACGAGTGTCTAGTACTGTATACGAGTGTCCAGTACTGTATACGAGAGTCCAGTCCTGTATACGAGTGTCCAGTACTGTATACGAGTGTCCAGTACTCTATACGAGTGTACAGTGTTGTATACGAGTGTCCAGTACTGTATACGAGTGTCTAGTGCTGTAAGCGAGTGTCCAGTACTGTATACGAGTGTCCAGTCCTGTATGCGAGTGTCTAGTGCTGTATACGAATGTCTAGTCCTGTATGCGAGTGTCTAGTGCTGTATGCGAATGTCTAGTCCTGTAGGCGAGTGTCTAGTACTGTAAGCGAGTATCCAGTCCTGTATGCGAGTGTCTAGTCCTGTATACGAGTGTCTAGTCCTGTATGCGAGTGTCCATTCCTGTATACGAGTGTCTAGTCCTGTATGTGAGTGTCTAGTGCTGTATACGAGTGTCTAGTCCTGTATACGAGTGTCCAGTACTGTATACGATTGTCCAGTACTGTATACGAGTGTCCAGTACAGTACACGAGTGTCCAGTCCTGTATACGAATGTCCAGTACTGTATACGAGTGTCCAGTACTGTATACGAATGTCCAGTCCTGTATACGAGTGTCCAGTACTGTATATGAGTGTCCAGTACTGTATACGAGTGTTCAATACTGTATACGAGTGTCCAGTCCTGTATACGAGTGTCCAGTACTGTATACGAGTGTCCAGTCCTGTATACGAGTTTCCAGTACTGTATACGAGTATCCAGTACTGTATACGAGTGTCCAGTACTGTATACGAGTGTCCAGTACTGTATACGAGTGTCCAGTACTGTATACGAGTGTCCAGTACTGTATACGAGTGTCCAGTACTGTATACGAGTGTCCAGTACTGTATACGAGTGTCCAGTCCTGTATACGGGTGTCCAGTACTGTATACGAGTGTCCAGTACTGTATACGAGTCTCTAGTCCTGTAGGCGAGTGTCCAGTCCAGTATACGAGTGTCTAGTCCTGTATGTGAGTGTCTAGTGCTGTATGCGAGTGTCTAGTCCTGTATACGAGTGTCCAGTACTGTCTACGAGTGTCCAGTACTGTATACGAGTGTCCAGTACTGTATATGAGTGTCCAGTACTGTATACGAGTGTCCAGTACTGTATACGAGTGTCCAGTCCTGTATACGAGTGTCCAGTACTGTATACGAGTGTCCATTACTGTATACGAGTGTTCAGTACTGTATACGAGTGTCCAGTCCTGTATACGAGTGTACAGTACTGTATACGAGTGTCCAGTACTGTATACGAGTGTCCAGTCCTGTATACGAGTGTCCAGTACTGTATACGAGTGTCCAGTACTGTATACGAGTGTACAGTGCTGTATACGAGTGACCAGTACTGTATACGAGTGTCTAGTGCTGTAAGCGAGTGTCCTGTACTGTATACGAGTGTCCAATCCTGTATACGAGTGTCTAGTGCTGTATACGAGTGTCTAGTCCTGTATACGAGTGTCCAGTCCTGTATGCGAGTGTCTAGTGCTGTATACGAATGTCTAGTCCTGTATGCGAGTGTCCAGTCCTGTATGCGAGTGTCTAGTACTGTATACGAGTGTACAGTCCTGTAAGCGAGTGTCCAGTCCTGTATGCGAGTGTCTAGTACTGTATACGAGTGTCCAGTCCTGTAAGCGAGTGTCCAGTCCTGTATGCGAGTGTCTAGTCCTGTATACGAGTGTCTAGTCCTGTATGTGAGTGCCTAGTGCTGTATGCGAGTGTCTAGTCCTGTATACGAGTGTCCAGTACTGTATACGAGTGTCCAGTACTGTATACGAGTGTCCAATCCTGTATACGAGTGTCTAGTACTGTATACGAGTGTCCAGTACTGTATACGAGTGTCCAGTCCTGTATACGAGAGTCCAGTACTGTATACGAGTGTCCAGTACTGTATACGAGTGTACAGTGCTGTATACGAGTGTCCAGTACTGTATACGAGTGTCTAGTGCTGTGAGCGAGTGTCCAGTACTGTATGCGAGTGTCTAGTGCTGTATACGAATGTCTAGTCCTGTATGCGAGTGTCTAGTGCTGTATGTGAATGTCAAGTCCTGTATGCGAGTGTCCAGTACTGTATACGAGTGTCCAGTACTGTATACGAGTGTCCAGTACTGTATACGGGTGTCCAGTACTGTATACGAGTGTACAGTACTGTATACGAGTGTCTAGTACTGTATACGCGTGTCCAGTACTGTATACGAGTGTCCAGTACTGTATACGAGTGTACAGTGCTGTATACGAGTGTCCAGTACTGTATACGAGTGTCTAGTGCTGTAAGCGAGTGTCCAGTACTGTATACGAGTGTCCAGTCCTGTATGCGAGTGTCTAGTGCTGTATACGAATGTCTAGTCCTGTATGCGAGTGTCTAGTGCTGTATGCGAATGTCTAGTCCTGTAGGCGAGTGTCTAGTACTGTAAGCGAGTATCCAGTCCTGTATGCGAGTGTCTAGTCCTGTATACGAGTGTCTAGTCCTGTATGCGAGTGTCCAGTCCTGTATACGAGTGTCTAGTCCTGTATGTGAGTGTCTAGTGCTGTATACGAGTGTCTAGTCCTGTATACGAGTGTCAGTACTGTATACGATGTCCAGTACTGTATACGAGTGTCCAGTCCATAACGAGTGTCCAGTCCTGTATACGAGTGTCCAGTACTGTATACGAGTGTCCAGTACTGTATACGAGTGTCCAGTCCTGTATACGAGTGTCCAGTACTGTATAGAGTGTCCAGTACTACGAGTGTTCAGTACTGTATACGAGTGTCCAGTCCTGTATACGAGTGTCCAGTACTGTATACGAGTGTCCAGTCCTGTATACGAGTGTCCAGTACTGTATACGAGTGTCCAGTACTGTATACGAGTGTCCAGTACTGTATACGAGTGTCCAGTACTGTATACGAGTGTCCAGTACTGTATACGAGTGTCCAGTACTGTATACGAGTGTCCAGTACTGTATACGAGTGTCCAGTACTGTATACGAGTGTCCAGATCTGTATACGGGTGTCCAGTACTGTATACGAGTGTCCAGTACTGTATACGAGTGTACAGTGCTGTATACGAGTGTCCAGTACTGTATACGAGTGTCTAGTGCTGTAAGCGAGTGTCCAGTACTATATACGAGTGTCCAGTCCTGTATACGAGTGCCTACTGCTGTATACGAGTGTCTAGTCCTGTATACGAGTATCCAGTCCTGTATGCGAGTGTCTAGTGCTGTATACGAATGTCTAGTCCTGTATGCGAGTGTCCAGTCCTGTATGCGAGTGTCTGGTACTGTATACGAGTGTCCAGTCCTGTAAGCGAGTGTCCAGTCCTGTATGCGAGTGTCTAGTACTGTATACGAGTGTCCAGTCCTGTAAGCGAGTGTCCAGTCCTGTATGCGAGTGTCTAGTCCTGCATACGAGTGTCCAGTACTGTATACGAGTGTCCAGTCCTGTATACGAGTGTCCAGTACTATATACGAGTGTCCAGTAGTGTGTACGAGTGTCCAGTCCTGTATACGAGTGTCCAGTACTGTATACGAGTGTCCAGTACTGTATACGAGTGTCCAGTACTGTATGCGAGTGTCCAGTCCTGTATACGAGTGTCCAGTACTGTATACGAGTGTCCAGTCCTGTATACGAGTGTCCAGTACTGTATACGAGTGTCAAGTACTGTATACGAGTGTACAGTGCTATATACGAGTGTCCAGTACTGTATACGAGTGTCTAGTGCTGTAAGCGAGTGTCCAGTACTGTATACGAGTGTCCAGTCATGTATACGAGTGTCTAGTGCTGTATACGATTGTCTAGTCCTGTATACGAGTGTCCAGTCCTGTATATGAGTGTCTAGTGCTGTATACGAATGTCTAGTCCTGTATGCGAGTGTCTAGTGCTGTATACGAGTGTCTAGTGCTGTATACGAGTGTCCAGTCCTGTATACGAGTGTTCAGTCCTGTATACTAGTGTCCAGTACTGTATGCGAGTGTCCAGTCCTGTATACGAGTGTCCAGTCCTGTATACGAGTATCCAGTCCTGTATGCGAGTGTCACGTGCTGTATGCGAGTGTCCAGTCCTGTATGCGAGTGTCTAGTCCTGCATGCGAGTGTCCAGTCCTGTATACGAGTGTCCAGTCCTGTATGCGAGTGCCCAGTCCTGTATGCGAGTGTCCAGTCCTGTATGCGAGTGTCCAGTCCTGTATACGAGTGTCTAGTACTGTATACGAGTGTTCAGTCCTGTAAGCGAGTGTCCAGTCCTGTATGCGAGTGTCTAGTCCTGTATACGAGTATCTAGTCCTGTAGGCGAGTGTCCAGTCCTGTATACGAGTCACACAGTCTAGTCCTGTATACGAGTGTCCAGTACTGTATACGAGTGTCCAGTACTGTATACGAGTGTCCAGTACTGTATACGAGTGTCCAGTGCTGTATACGAGTGTCCAGTACTGTATACGAGTGTCCAGTACTGTATACGAGTGTCCAGTCCTGTATACGAGTGTCTATTCCTGTATACGAGTGTCCAGTACTGTATTCGAGTGTCCAGTCCTGTATACGAGTGTACAGTACTGTATACGAGTGTCCAGTACTGTATACGAGTGTTCAGTCCTGTATACGAGTGTCCAGTACTGTATACGAGTGTCCAGTACTGTATACGAGTGTACAGTGCTGTATACGAGTGACCAGTACTGTATACGAGTGTCTAGTGCTGTAAGCGAGTGTCCTGTACTGTATACGAGTGTCCAGTCCTGTATACGAGTGTCTAGTGCTGTATACGAGTGTCCAGTCCTGTATACGAGTGTCTAGTGCTGTATACGAGTGTCTAGTCCTGTATACGAGTGTCCAGTCCTGTATGCGAGTGTCTAGTGCTGTATACGAATGTCTAGTCCTGTATGCGAGTGTCTAGTGCTGTATGTGAATGTCCAGTCCTGTATGCGAGTGTCTAGTACTGTATACGAGTGTCCAGTCCTGTAAGCGAGTGTCCAGTCCTCTATGCGAGTGTCTAGTACTGTATACGAGTGTCCAGTCCTGTAAGCGAGTGTCCAGTCCTGTATGCGAGTGTCTAGTCCTGTATGCGAGTGTCCAGTCCTGTATACGAGTGTCTAGTCCTGTATGTGAGTGTCTAGTGCTGTATGCGAGTGTCTAGTCCTGTATACGTGTGTCCAGTACTGTATACGAGTGTCCAGTACTGTATACGAGTGTCCAGTACTATACACAAGTGTCCAGTCCTGTATAAGAGTGTCGAGTACTGTATACGAGTGTCCAGTCCTGTATACGAGTGTCCAGTACTGTATACGAGTGTCCAGTACTGTATACGAGTGTCCAGTACTGTATACGAGTGTCCAGTCCTGTATACGAGTGTCCAGTACTGTATACGAGTGTCCAGTCCTGTATACGTGTGTCCAGTACTGTATACGAGTGACCAGTACTGTATACGAGTGTCCAGTACTGTATACGAGTGTCCAGTAATGTATACGAGTGTCCAGTACTGTATACGGGTGTCCAGTACTGTATACGAGTGTCCAGTACTGTATACGAGTGTCTAATACTGTATACGCGTGTCCAGTCCTGTATACGAGTGTGCAGTACTGTATACGAGTGTCCAGTACTGTATACGAGTGTACAGTGCTGTATACGAGTGTCCAGTACTGTATACGAGTGTCTAGTGCTGTAAGCGAGTGTCCAGTACTGTATACGAGTGTCCAGTCCTGTATACGAGTGTCTACTGCTGTATACGAGTGTCTAGTCCTGTATACGAGTGTCCAGTCCTGTATGCGAGTGTCTAATGCTGTATACGAATGTCTAGTCCTGTATGCGAGTGTCCAGTCCTGTATGCGAGTGTCTAGTACTGTATACGAGTGTCCAGTACTGTATACGAGTGTCCAGTACTGTATACGAGTGTCCAGTACTGTATACGAGTGTCCAGTCCTGTATACCAGTGTCCAGTACTGTATACGAGTGTCCAGTACTGTATACGAGTGTCCAGTACTGTATGCGAGGATCCAGTCCTGTATACGAGTGTCCAGTACTGTATACGAGTGTCCATTACTGTATACGAGTGTCCAGTCCTGTATACGAGTGTCCAGTACTGTATACGAGTGTCCAGTACTGTATACGAGTGTACAGTGCTGTACTGTATACGAGTGTATGGTGCTGTAAGCGAGTGTCCAGTACTGTATACGAGTGTCCAGTCCTGTATACGAGTGTCTAGTGCTGTATACGAGTGTCTAGTCCTGTATACGAGTGTCCAGTCCTGTATGCGAGTGTCTAGTGCTGTATACGAATGTCTAGTCCTGTATTCGAGTGTCTAGTGCTGTATACGAGTGTCTAGTGCTGTATACGAGTGTCCAGTCCTGTATATGAGTGTCGAGTCCTGTATACGAATGTCCAGTTCTGTGTGCGAGTGTCTAGTCCTGTATACGAGTGTCCAGTACTGTATACGAGTGTCCAGTACTGTATACGAGTGTCCAGTACTGTATACGAGTGTACAGTGCATTATACGAGTGTCCAGTACTGTATACGAGTGTCTAGTGCTGTAAGCGAGTGTCCAGTACTGTATACGAGTGTCCAGTCCTGTATAGGAGTGTCTAGTGCTGTATACGAGTGTCCAGTACTGTATACGAGTGTACAGTGCTGTATACGAGTGTCCAGTACTGTATACGAGTGTCTAGTACTGTATACGAGTGTCTAGTGCTGTAAGCGAGTGTCTAGTGCTGTATACGAGTGTCTAGTGCTGTATACGAGTGTCTAGTGCTGTATGCGAATGTCCAGTCCTGTATGCGAGTGTCCTGTGCTGTATGCGAGTGTCCATTCCTGTATGCGAGTGTCCAGTCCTGTATACGAGTGTCCAGTCCTGTATACGAGTGTCCAGTCCTCTAAACGAGTGTCCAGTCCTGTATACGAGTGTCCAGTTCTGTATACGAGTGTCCCGTGCTGTATACGAGTGTCCAGTCCGGTATGCGAGCGTCCAGTCCTGTATACGAGTGTCCAGTCCTGTATGCGAGTGTCCAGTCCTGTATACGAGTGTCTAGTGATGTATACCAGTGTCCCGTGCTGTATGCGAGTGTCCAGTCCTGTATACGAGTGTCCAGTCCTGAATGCGAGTGTCCAGTCCTGTATGCGAGTGTCCAGTACTGTACACGAGTGTCCAGTCCTGTATACGAGTGTCCAGTACTGTATACGAGTGTCCAGTACTGTATACGAGTGTCCAGTCTTATATACGAGTGTCCAGTACTGTATACGAGTGTCCAGTACTGTATACGAGTGTCCAGTACTGTAAACGAGTGTCCAGTCCTGTATACGAGTGTCCAGTACTGTATACGAGTGTCCAGTCCTGTATACGAGTGTCCAGTCCTGTATACTAGTGTCCAGTACTGTATACGAGTGTCCAGTACTGTATACGAGTGTCCAGTACTGTATACGAGTGTCCAGTACTGTATACGAGTGTCCAGTACTGTATACGAGTGTCCAGTCCTGTATACGAGTGTCCAGTACTGTATACGAGTGTCCAGTCCTGTATACGAGTGTCCAGTACTGTATACGAGTGTCCAGTACTGTATACGAGTGTCCAGTATAGTATACGAATGTCCAGTACTGTATACGAGTGTCCAGTACTGTATACGAGTGTCCAGTACTGTATACGAGTGTCCAGTACTGTATACGAGTGTCCAGTACTGTATACGAGTGTCCAGTCCTCTATACGAGTATCCAGTACTGTATACGAGTGTCCAGTACTGTATACGAGTGTACAGTGCTGTATGCGAGTTTCCCGTGCTGTATGCGAGTGTCCAGTCCTGTATGCGAGTGTCTAGTGCTGTATACGAGTGTCCAGTCTTGTATACGAGTGTCCAGTCCTGTATGCGAGTGTCTAGTGCTGTATGCGAGTGTCCAGTGCTGTATACGAGTGTCTAGTGCTGTATACGAGTGTCCAGTACTGTATACGAGTGTACAGTGCTGTATACGAGTGTCCAGTACTGTATGCGAGTGTCTAGTGCTGTATACGAGTGTCCAGTCATGTATGCGAGTGTCTAGTGCTGTATAAGAGTGTCCAGTCCTGTATGCGAGTGTCTAGTGCTGTATGCAAGTGTCCAGTCCTGTATGCGAGTGTCCAGTCCTGTATGCGAGTATCCAGTTCTGTATTCGAGGGTCTAGTGCTGTATACGAGTGTCTAGTGCTGTATAGGAGTGTCTAGTGCTGTATACGAGTGTCCAGTACTGTATACGAGTGTACAGTGCTGTATGCGAGTGTCCAGTACTGTATACGAGTGTGCAGTACTGTATACGAGTGTCTAGTCCTGTATGCGAGTGTCTAGTCCTGTATACGAATGTCCAGTCCTGTATGCGAGTGTTTAGTCCTGTATACGATTGTCCAGTCCTGTATGCGAGTGTCCAGTCCTGTATGCGAGGTTCCAGTCCTGTATACGAGTGTCCAGTCCTGTATGCGAGTGTCCAGTCCTGTATGTGAGTGTCCAGTCCTGTATGCGAGTGTCCAGTCCTGTATGCGAGTGTCTAGTGCTGTATACGAGTGTCCAGTCCTGTATACGAGTGTCCAGTCCTGTATGCGAGTATCCAGTCCTGTATGCGAGTGTCTAGTGCTGTATACGAGTGTCCAGTCCTGTATGCGAGTGTCTAGTGCTGTATACGAGTGTCCAGTCCTGTATGCGAGTGTGCCGTGCTGTATGCAAGTGTCCAGTCCTGTATGCGAGTGTACAGTACTGTATACGAGTGTCCAGTCCTGTATACGAGTGTCTAGTGCTGTATACGAGTGTCTAGTCCTGTATACGAGTGTCCAGTTCTGTATGCGAGTGTCTAGTGCTGTATACGAGTGTCTAGTCCTGTATACGAGTGTCCACTCCTGTATACGAGTGTCTAGTGCTGTATACGAGTGTCTAGTGCTGTATACGAGTGTCCAGTCCTGTATACGAGTGTCCAGTCCTGTATACGAGTGACCAGTTCTGTATGCGAGTGTCTAGTCCTGTATACGAGTGTCCAGTACTGTATACGAGTGTCCAGTATTGTATACGAGTGTGCAGTACTGTATACGAGTGTCTAGTCCTGTATGCGAGTGTCTAGTCCTGTATACGAGTGTCCAGTCCTGTATGCGAGTGTCTAGTCATGTATACGATTGTCCAGTCCTGTATGCGAGTGTCCAGTCCTGTATGCGAGTGTCCAGTCCTGTATACGAGTGTCCAGTCCTGTTTGCGAGTGTCCAGTCCTGTATGTGAGTGTCCAGTCCTGTATGCGAGTGTCCAGTCCTGTATGCGAGTGTCTAGTGCTGTATACGAGTGTCCTGTCCTGCATACGAGTGTCCAGTCCTGTATGCGAGTATCCAGTCCTGTATGCGAGTGTCTAGTGCTGTATACGAGTGTCCAGTCCTGTATGCGAGTGTCTAGTGCTGTATACGAGTGTCCAGTCCTGTATGCGAGTGTGCCGTGCTGTATGCAAGTGTCTAGTACTGTATACGAGTGTCCAGTCCTGTATACGAGTGTATAATGCTGTATACGAGTGTCTAGTCCTGTATACGAGTGTCCAGTCCTGTATGCGAGTGTCTAGTCCTGTATACGATTTTCCAGTCCTGTATACGAGTGTCCAGTCCTGAATGCGAGTGTCCAGTCCTGTATGCGAGTGTCCAGTACTGTACACGAGTGTCCAGTCCTGTATACGAGTGTCCAGTACTGTATACGAGTATCCAGTACTGTATACGAGTGTCCAGTCCTGTATACGAGTGTCCATTACTGTATACGAGTGTCCAGTACTGTATACGAGTGTCCAGTACTGTATACGAGTGTCCAGTCCTGTATACGAGTGTCCAGTACTGTATACGAGTGTCCAGTCCTGTATACGAGTGCACAGTACTGTATACGAGTGTCCAGTACAGTATACGAGTGTCCAGTACTGTATACGAGTGTCCAGAACTGTATACGAGTGTCCAGTACTGTATACGAGTGTCCAGTACTGTATACGAGGGTACAGTGCTGTACACGAGTGTCCCGTGCTGTATGCGAGTGTCCAGTCCTGTATGCGAGTATCCAGTTCTGTATTCGAGGGTCTAGTGCTGTATACGAGTGTCTAGTGCTGTATGGGAGTGTCTAGTGCTGTATACGAGTGTCCAGTACTGTATACGAGTGTACAGTGCTGTATGCGAGTGTCCAGTACTGTATACGAGTGTGCAGTACTGTATACGAGTGTGCAGTACTGTATACGAGTGTCTAGTCCTGTATGCGAGTGTCTAGTCCTGTATACGAGTGTCCAGTCCTGTATGCGAGTGTCTAGTCCTGTATACGATTATCCAGTCCTGTATGCGAGTGTCCAGTCCTGTATGCGAGTGTCCAGTCCTGTATACGAGTGTCCAGTCCTGTTTGCGAGTGTCCAGTCCTGTATGTGAGTGTCCAGTCCTGTATGCGAGTGTCCAGTCCTGTATGCGAGTGTCTAGTGCTGTATACGAGTGTCCAGTCCTGCATACGAGTGTCCAGTCCTGTATGCGAGTATCCAGTCCTGTATGCGAGTGTCTAGTGCTGTATACGAGTGTCCAGTCCTGTATGCGAGTGTCTAGTGCTGTATACGAGTGTCCAGTCCTGTATGCGAGTGTGCCGTGCTGTATGCAAGTGTCTAGTACAGTATACGAGTGTCCAGTCCTGTATACGAGTGTATAATGCTGTATACGAGTGTCTAGTCCTGTATACGAGTGTCCAGTCCTGTATGCGAGTGTCTAGTGCTGTATACGAATGTCTAGTCCTGTATGCGAGTGTCTAGTGCTGTATACGAGTGTCTATTGCTGTATACGAGTGTCCAGTCCTGTATACGAGTGTCCAGTCCTGTATACGAGTGTCCAGTTCTGTATGCGAGTGTCTAGTCCTGTATACGAATGTCCAGTACTGTATACGAGTGTCCAGTACTGTATACGAGTGTACAGTGCTGTATACGAGTGTCCAGTAATGTATACGAGTGTCTAGTGCTGTAAGCGAGTGTCCAGTACTGTATACGAATGTCCAGTCCTGTATACGAGTGTCTAGTGCTGTATACGAGTGTCCAGTACTGTATACGAGTGTACAGTGCTGTATACGAGTGTCCAGTACTGTATACGAGTGTCTAGTACATTATACGAGAGTCTAGTGCTGTAAGCGAGTGTCTAGTGCTGTATACGAGTGTCTAGTGCTGTATACGAGTGTCTAATGCTGTATGCGAATGTCCAGTCCTGTATGCGAGTGTCCTGTGCTGTATGCGAGTGTCCATTCCTGTATACGAGTGTCCAGTCCTGTATGCGAGTGTCCAGTCCTGTATACGAGTGTCCAGTTCTGTATACGAGTGTCCAGTCCTCTATACGAGTGTCCAGTCCTGTATACGAGTGTCCAGTTCTGTATACGAGTGTCCCGTGCTGTATACGAGTTTCCAGTCCTGTATGCGAGCGTTCAGTCCTGTATACGAGTGTCCAGTCCTGTATGCGAGTGTCCAGTCCTGTATGCGAGTGTCTAGTGCTGTATACGAGTGTCCAGTCCTGTATACGAGTGTCCAGTCCTGTATACGAGTGTCTAGTGATGAATACGAGTGTCCCGTGCTGAATGCGAGTGTCCAGTCCTGTATACGAGTGTCCAGTCCTGAATACGAGTGTCCAGTCATGTATGCGAGTGTCCCGTGCTGTATGCGAGTGTCCAGTCCTTTATACGAGTGTCCAGTCCTGTCGGCGAGTGTCTAGTGCTGTATACGAATGTCCAGTCCTGTATGCGAGTGTCTAGTACTGTATACGAGTGTCCAGTCCTGTAAGCGAGTGTCCAGTCCTGTATGCGAGTGTGTAGTACTGTATACGAGTGTCCAGTTCTGTATGCGAGTGTCCCGTGCTGTATGCGAGTGTCCGGTCCTGTATGCGAGTGTCTAGTGCTGTATACGAGTATCCAGTCCTGTATACGAGTGTCCAGTCCTGTATGCGAGTGTCTAGTGCTGTATGCGAGTGTCCAGTGCTGTATACGAGTGTCTAGTGCTGTATACGAATGTCCAGTACTGTATACGAGTGTACAGTGCTGTATACGAGTGTCCAGTACTGTATACGAGTGTCTAGTGCTGTATACGAGTGTCCAGTCCTGTAGGCGAGTGTCTAGTGCTGTATGCAAGTGTCCAGTCCTGTATGCGAGTGTCCAGTCCTGTATGCGAGTATCCAGTTCTGTATTCGAGTGTCTAGTGCTGTATACGAGTGTCTAGTGCTGTATAGGAGTGTCTAGTGCTGTATACGAGTGTCCAGTACTGTATACGAGTGTACAGTGCTGTTTGCGAGTGTCCAGTACTGTATACGAGTGTGCAGTACTGTATACGAGTGTCTAGTCCTGTATGCGAGTGTCTAGTCCTGTATACGAGTGTCCAGTCCTGTATGCGAGTGTCTAGTCCTGTATACGAGTGTCCAGTCCTGTGTGCGAGTGTCCAGTCCTGTATGCGAGTGTCCAGTCCTGCATACGAGTGTCCAGTCCTGTATGCGAGTGTCCAGTCCTGTATGCGAGTGTCCAGTCCTGTATGCGAGTGTCCAGTCCTGTATGCGAGTGTCTAGTGCTGTATACGAGTGTCCAGTCCTGTATACGAGTGTCCAGTCCTGTATGCGAGTGTCCAGTCCTGTATGCGAGTGTCTAGTGCTGTATACGAGTGTCCAGTCCTGTATACGAGTGTCCAGTCCTGTATGCGAGTGTCTAGTGCTGTATACGAGTGTCCAGTCCTGTATGCGAGTGTGCCGTGCTGTATGCAAGTGTTCAGTCTTGTATGCGAGTGTCCAGTACTGTATACGAGTGTCCAGTCCTGTATACGAGTGTCTAGTGCTGTATACGAGTGTCTAGTCCTGTATACGAGTGTCCAGTCCTGTATGCGAGTGTCTAGTGCTGTATACGAGTGTCTAGTGCTGTATACGAGTGTCCAGTCCTGTATACGAGTGTCCAGTCCTGTATACGAGTGTCCAGTTCTGTATGCGAGTGTCTAGTCCTGTATACGAGTGTCCAGTTCTGTATGCGAGTGTCTAGTCCTGTATACGAGTGTCCAGTACTGTATACGAGTGTCCAGTACTGTATACCAGTGTACAGTGCTGTATACGAGTGTCCAGTACTGTATACGAGTGTCTATTGTTGTAAGCGAGTGTCCAGTACTGTATACGAGTGTCCAGTCCTGTATACGAATGTCTAGTGATGTATACGAGTGTCCAGTCCTGAATACGAGTGTCCAGTCCTGTATGCGAGTGTCCCGTGCTGTATGCGAGTGTCCAGTCCTGTATACGAGTGTGCAGTCCTGTATGCGAGTGTCTAGTGCTGTATACGAATGTCTAGTCCTGTATGCGAGTGTCTAGTGCTGTATACGAGTGTCCAGCACTGTATACGAGTGTCTAGTACTGTATACGAGTGTCGAGTCCTGTATGCGAGTGTCCAGTCCTGTATACGAGTGTCTAGTCCTGTATGTGAGTGACTAGTGCTGTATGCGAGTGTCTAGTACTGTATACGAGTGTCCAGCACTGTATACGAGTGTCCAGTACTGTACACGAGTGTCCAGTGCTGTATACGAGTGTCTAGTGCTGTATGCAAGTGTCCAATCCTGTATACGAGTGTCCAGTCCTGTATGCGAGTATCCAGTTCTGTATTCGAGTGTCTAGTGCTGTATACGAGTGTCTAGTGCTTTATACGTGTGTCTAGTGCTGTATACCAGTGTCCAGTACTGTATACGAGTGTACAGTCCTGTATACGAGTGTCCAGTCCTGTATACGAGTGTCCAGTTCTGTATGCGAGTGTCTAGTCCTGTATACGAATGTCCAGTACTGTATACGAGTGTCCAGTACTGTATACGAGTGTACAGTGCTGTATACGAGTGTCCAGTAATGTATACGAGTGTCTAGTGCTGTAAGCGAGTGTCCAGTACTGTATACGAGTGTCCAGTCCTGTATACGAGTGTCTAGTGCTGCATACGAGTGTCCAGTACTGTATACGAGTGTATAGTGCTGTATACGAGTGTCCAGTACTGTATACGAGTGTCTAGTACAGTATACGAGAGTCTAGTGCTGTAAGCGAGTGTCTAGTGCTGTATACGAGTGTCTAGTGCTGTATACGAGTGTCTAATGCTGTATGCGAATGTCCAGTCCTGTATGCGAGTGTCCTGTGCTGTATGCGAGTGTCCATTCCTGTATACGAGTGTCCAGTGCTGTATGCGAGTGTCCAGTCCTGTATACGAGTGTCCAGTTCTGTATACGAGTGTCCAGTCCTCTATACGAGTGTCCAGTCAGGTATATGAGTGTCCAGTTCTGTATACGAGTGTCCCGTGCTGTATACGAGTGTCCAGTCCTGTATGCGAGCGTTCAGTCCTGTATACGAGTGTCCAGTCCTGTATGCGAGTGTCCAGTTCTGTATGCGAGTGTCTAGTGCTGTATACGAGTGTCCAGTCCTGTATACGAGTGTCCAGTCCTGTATACGAGTGTCTAGTGATGAATATGAGTGTCCCGTGCTGAATGCGAGTGTCCAGTCCTGTATACGAGTGTCCAGTCCTGAATACGAGTGTCCAGTCATGTATGCGAGTGTCCCGTGCTGTATGCGAGTATCCAGTCCTGTATACGAGTGTCCAGTCCTGTAGGCGAGTGTCTAGTGCTGTATACGAATGTCCAGTCCTGTATGCGAGTGTCTAGTACTGTATACGAGTGTCCAGTCCTGTAAGCGAGTGTCCAGTCCTGTATGCGAGTGTGTAGTACTGTATACGAGTGTCCAATTCTGTATGCGAGTGTCCCGTGCTGTATGCGAGTGTCCGGTCCTGTATGCGAGTGTCTAGTGCTGTATACGAGTATCCAGTCATGTATACGAGTGTCCAGTCCTGTATGCGAGTGTCTAGTGCTGTATGCGAGTGTCCAGTGCTGTATACGAGTGTCTAGTGCTGTATACGAATGTCCAGTACTGTATACGAGTGTACAGTGCTGTATACGAGTGTCCAGTACTGTATACGAGTGTCTAGTGCTGTATACGAGTGTCCAGTACTGTATACGAGTGTGCAGTACTGTATACGAGTGTCTAGTCCTGTATGCGAGTGTCTAGTCCTGTATACGAGTGTCCAGTCCTGTATGCGAGTGTCTAGTCCTGTATACGAGTGTCCAGTCCTGTATGCGAGTGTCCAGTCCTGTATGCGAGTGTCCAGTCCTGTATACGAGTGTCCAGTCCTGTATGCGAGTGTCCAGTCCTGTATGCGAGTGTCCAGTCCTGTATGCGAGTGTCCAGTCCTGTATGCGAGTGTCTAGTGCTGTATACGAGTGTCCAGTCCTGTATACGAGTGTCCAGTCCTGTATGCGAGTGTCCAGTCCTGTATGCGAGTGTCTAGTGCTGTATACGAGTGTCCAGTCCTGTATACGAGTGTCCAGTCCTGTATGCGAGTGTCCAGTCCTGTATGCGAGTGTCTAGTACTGTATACGAGTGTCCAGTCCTGTATGCGAGTGTCTAGTGCTGTATACGAGTGTCCAGTCCTGTATGCGAGTGTGCCGTGCTGTATGCAAGTGTTCAGTCTTGTATGCGAGTGTCCAGTACTGTATACGAGTGTCCAGTCCTGTATACGAGTGTCTAGTGCTGTATACGAGTGTCTAGTCCTGTATACGAGTGTCCAGTCCTGTATGCGAGTGTCTAGTGCTGTATACGAGTGTCTAGTGCTGTATACGAGTGTCCAGTCCTGTATACGAGTGTCCAGTCCTGTATACGAGTGTCCAGTTCTGTATGCGAGTGTCTAGTCCTGTATACGAGTGTCCAGTTCTGTATGCGAGTGTCTAGTCCTGTATACGAGTGTCCAGTACTGTATACGAGTGTCCAGTACTGTATACCAGTGTACAGTGCTGTATACGAGTGTCCAGTACTGTATACGAGTGTCTATTGCTGTAAGCGAGTGTCCAGTACTGTATACGAGTGTCCTGTCCTGTATACGAGTGTCTAGTGATGTATACGAGTGTCCAGTCCTGAATACGAGTGTCCAGTCCTGTATGCGAGTGTCCCGTGCTGTATGCGAGTGTCCAGTCCTGTATACGAGTGTCCAGTCCTGTATGCGAGTGTCTAGTGCTGTATACGAATGTCTAGTCCTGTATGCGAGTGTCTAGTGCTGTATGTGAATGTCCAGTCCTGTATGCGAGTGTCTAGTACTGTATACGAGTGTCCAGTCCTGTAAGCGAGTGTCCAATCCTGTATGCGAGTGTCTAGTACTGTATACGAGTGTTCAGTCCTGTAAGCGACTGTCCAGTCGTGTATGCGAGTGTCTAGTCCTGTATACGAGTGTCGAGTCCTGTATGCGAGTGTCCAGTCCTGTATACGAGTGTCTAGTCCTGTATGTGAGTGTCTAGTGCTGTATGCGAGTGTCTAGTCCTGTATACGAGTGTCCAGTACTGTATACGAGTGTCCAGTACTGTACACGAGTGTCCAGTGCTGTATACGAGTGTCTAGTGCTGTATGCAAGTGTCCAATCCTGTATGCGAGTGTCCAGTCCTGTATGCGAGTATCCAGTTCTGTATTCGAGTGTCTAGTGCTGTATACGAGTGTATAGTGCTTTATACGTGTGTCTAGTGCTGTATACCAGTGTCCAGTACTGTATACGAGTGTACAGTGCTGTATGCGAGTGTCCAGTACTGTATACGAGTGTGCAGTACTGTATACGAGTGTCTAGTCCTGTTTGCGAGTATCTAGATCTGTATACGAGTGTCCAGTCCTGTATGCGAGTGTCTAGTCCTGTATACGAGTGTCCAGTCCTGTATGCGAGTGTCCAATCCTGTATGCGAGTGTCCAGTCCTGTATACGAGTGTCCAGTCCTGTATGCGAGTGTCCAGTCCTGTATGCGAGTGTCCAGTCCTGTATGCGAGTGTCCAGTCCTGTATGCGAGTGTCTAGTGCTGTATACGAGTGTCCAGTCCTGTATACGAGTGTAGTCCTGTATGCGAGTGTCCAGTCCTGTATACGAGTGTCTAGTGCTGTATACGAGTGTCCAGTACTGTATACGAGTGTCCAGTCCTGTATGCGAGTGTCCAGTCCTGTATGCGAGTGTCCAGTCCTGTATACGAGTGTCCAGTCCTGTATGCGAGTGTCCAGTCCTGTATACGAGTGTCCAGTCCTGTATGCGAGTGTCCAGTACTGTCAGTCCTGTATACGAGTGTCCAGTCCTGTATACGAGTGTCCAGTTCTGTATACGAGTGTCCAGTCCTGTATACGAGTGTCCAGTCCTGTATGCGAGTGTCCAGTCCTGTATGCGAGTGTCCAGTCCTGTATGCGAGTGTCCAGTACTGTATACGAGTGTCCAGTGCTGTATGCGAGTGTCTAGTGCTGTATACGAGTGTCCAGTCCTGTATACGAGTGTCCAGTCCTGTATGCGAGTGTCCAGTCCTGTATGCGAGTGTCTAGTGCTGTATACGAGTGTCCAGTCCTGTATGCGAGTGTCTAGTCCTGTATACGAGTGTCCAGTCCTGTATACGAGTGTCCAGTCCTGTATGCGAGTGTCCAGTCCTGTATGCGAGTGTCCAGTCCTGTATGCGAGTGTCCAGTCCTGTATACGAGTGTCCAGTCCTGTATGCGAGTGTCCAGTCCTGTATGCGAGTGTCTAGTACTGTATACGAGTGTCCAGTCCTGTATGCGAGTGTCTAGTGCTGTATACGAGTGTCCAGTCCTGTATGCGAGTGTGCCGTGCTGTATGCAAGTGTTCAGTCTTGTATGCGAGTGTCCAGTACTGTATACGAGTGTCCAGTCCTGTATACGAGTGTCTAGTGCTGTATACGAGTGTCAGTCCTGTATACGAGTGTCCAGTCTGTATGCGAGTGTCTAGTGCTGTATACGAGTGTCTAGTGCTGTATACGAGTGTCCAGTCCTGTATACGAGTGTCCAGTCCTGTATACGAGTGTCCAGTTCTGTATGCGAGTGTCTAGTCCTGTATACGAGTGTCCAGTTCTGTATGCGAGTGTCTAGTCCTGTATACGAGTGTCCAGTACTGTATACGAGTGTCCAGTACTGTATACCAGTGTACAGTGCTGTATACGAGTGTCCAGTACTGTATACGAGTGTCTATTGCTGTAAGCGAGTGTCCAGTACTGTATACGAGTGTCCAGTCCTGTATACGAGTGTCTAGTGATGTATACGAGTGTACAGTCCTGAATACGAGTGTCCAGTCCTGTATGCGAGTGTCCCGTGCTGTATGCGAGTGTCCAGTCCTGTATACGAATGTCCAGTCCTGTATGCGAGTGTCTAGTGCTGTATACGAATGTCTAGTCCTGTATGCGAGTGTCTAGTGCTGTATGTGAATGTCCAGTCCTGTATGCGAGTGTCTAGTACTGTATACGAGTGTCCAGTCCTGTAAGCGAGTGTCCAGTCCTGTATGCGAGTGTCTAGTACTGTATACGAGTGTTCAGTCCTGTAAGCGACTGTCCAGTCGTGTATGCGAGTGTCTAGTCCTGTATACGAGTGTCGAGTCCAGTATGCGAGTGTCCAGTCCTGTATACGAGTGTCTAGTCCTGTATGTGAGTGTCTAGTGCTGTATGCGAGTGTCTAGTCCTGTATACGAGTGTCCAGTACTGTATACGAGTGTCCAGTACTGAACACGAGTGTCCAGTGCTGTATACGAGTGTCTAGTGCTGTATGCAAGTGTCCAATCCTGTATGCGAGTGTCCAGTCCTGTATGCGAGTATCCAGTTCTGTATTCGAGTGTCTAGTGCTGTATACGAGTGTCTAGTCCTTTATACGTGTATCTAGTGCTGTATACCAGTGTCCAGTACAGTATACGAGTGTGCAGTACTGTATACGAGTGTCTAGTCCTGTATGCGAGTATCTAGTCCTGTATACGAGTGTCCAGTCCTGTGTGCGAGTGTCTAGTCCTGTATACGAGTGTCCAGTCCTGTATGCGAGTGTCCAATCCTGTATGCGAGTGTCCAGTCCTGTATACGAGTGTCCAGTCCTGTATGCGAGTGTCCAGTCCTGTATGCGAGTGTCCAGTCCTGTATGCGAGTGTCCAGTCTGTATGCGAGTGTCCAGTGCTGTATACGAGTGTCCAGGCTGTTACGAGTGTCCAGTACTGTATACTAGTGTCCAGTCCTGTATACGAGTGTCCATTCCTGTATGCCAGTGTCCAGTCCTGTATACGAGTGTCCAGTCCTGTATGCGAGTGTCCAGTCCTGTATGCAAGTGTCCAGTCCTGTATGCGAGTGTCCAGTCCTGTATGCGAGTGTCTAGTGCTGTATACGAGTGTCCAGTACTGTATACGAGTGTACAGTCCTATATGCGAGTGTCCAGTACTGTATACGAGTGTCTGTGTCTAGTCCTGTATACGAGGTCCAGTACTGTATACGAGTGTCAGTCCTGTATGCGAGTGTCCAGTCCGTATACGAGTGTCCAGTCTGTATACGAGTGTCCAGTCCTGTATGCGAGTGTCAGTCCTGTATACGAGTGTCCAGTCCTGTATGCGAGTGTCCAGTCCTGTCAGTCCTGTATACGAGTGTCCAGTCCTGTATACGAGTGTCCAGTTCTGTATACGAGTGTCCAGTCCTCTATACGAGTGTCCAGTCCTGTATACGAGTGTCCAGACCTGTATACGAGTGTCCAGTGCTGTATACGAGTGTCCAGTCCTGTATGCGAGTGTCCAGTCCTGTATACGAGTGTCCAGTCCTGTATGCGAGTGTCTAGTACTGTATACGAGTGTCCAGTCCTGTAAACGAGTGTCCAGTCCTGTATACGAGTGTCTAGTAATGTATACGAATGTCCAGTCCTGTAAGCGAGTGTCCATTCCTGTATACGAGTGTCCAGTCATGAATACGAGTGTCCAGTCCTGTATGCGAGTGTCCAGTGCTGTATGCGAGTGTCCAGTCCTGTATACGAGTGTCCAGTCCTGTATGCGAGTGTCCAGTCCTGTATGCGAGTATCCAGTTCTGTATACGAGTGTCTAGTGCTGTATACGAGTGTCCAGTACTGTATACGAGTGTCTAGTGCTGTATACGAATGTCCAGTCCTGTATGCCAGTGTCTAGTGCTGTATACGAGTGTCCAGTCCTGTATGCGAGTGTCCAAACCTGTATGCGAGTGTCCAGTCCTGTATACGAGTGTCCAGTCCTGTATACGAGTGTCCA
>CM026390.1:106370619-106453642 GCA_014843695.1 Archivesica marissinica
CCTATACATGTACAACAGCCACACCTATCCATGTACAACATCCACACCTATCCATGTACAACAGCCACACCTATACATGTACAACAGCCACACCTATCCATGTACAACAGCCACACCTATACATGTACAACAGCCACACCTATCCATGTACAACAGCCACACCTATCCATGTACAACAGCCACACCTATCCATGTACAACAGCCACACCTATACATGTACAACAGCCACACCTATACATGTACAACAGCCACACCTATACATGTACAACAGCCACACCTATCCATGTACAACAGCCACACATATACATGTACAACAGCCACACCTATCCATGTACAACAGCCACACCTATCCATGTACAACAGCCACACCTATACATGTACTACAGCCACACCTATACATGTACAACAGAAACACATATCCATGTACAACAGCAACACCTATCCATGTACAACAGCAACACATATCCATGTACAACAGCCACACCTATCCATGTACAACAGCCACACCTATCCATGTACAACAGCCACACATATCCATGTACAACATTCACACCTATCCATGTACAACAGCCACACCTATCCATGTACAACAGCCACACATATCCATGTACAACATTCACACCTATCCATGTACAACAGCCACACCTATCCATGTACAACAGCCACACATATACATGTACAACAGCCACACCTATCCATGTACAACAGCCACACCTATCCATGTACAACAGCCACACCTATCCATGTACAACAGCCACACCTATCCATGTACAACAGCCACACCTATCCATGTACAACAGCCACACCTATACATGTACAACAGCCAAACCTATCCATGTACAACATCCAAACATATCCATGTCCAAGAGCCACACCTATACATGTACAACAGCCACACCTATACATGTACAACAGCCACACCTATCCATGTACAACAGCCACACCTATACATGTACAACAGCCACACCTATCCATATACAACAGCCACACATATCCATGTACAACAGCCACACCTATCCATGTACAACAGCCACACCTATACATGTACAACAGCCAAACCTATCCATGTACAACAGCCAAACTTATCCATGTACAAAAGCCAATCCTATCCATGTACAACAGCCAAACCTATACATGTACAAGAGCCAAACCTATCCATGTAGAACTGCCACACATATCCATGTACAACAGCCACACCTATCCATGTACAACAGCCACACCTATCCATGTACAACAGCCACACCTATCCATGTACAACAGCCACACCTATATATGTACAACAGCCACACCTATCCATGTACAACAGCCACACCTATCCATGTACAGCAGCCAAACCTATCCATGTACAGCCACACATATCCATGTACAGCCACACCTATCCATGTACAACCACACCTATCCATGTACAACAGCCACACCTATCCATGTACAACAGCCACACCTATCCATGTACAACAGCCACACCTATCCATGTACAACCACACCTATCCATGTACAACAGCCACACCTATCCAGGTACAGCCACACATATCCATGTACAACCACACCTATCCATGTACAGCCACACATATCCATGTACAACAGCCACACCTATACATGTACAACAGCCATACCTATACATGTACAACAGCCACACCTATCCATGTACAACAGCCACACCTATCCATGTACAACAGCCACACTTATCCATGTACAACAGCCACACCTATCCATGTACAACAGCCAAACCTATACATGTACAACAGCCACACCTATCCATGTACAACAGCCACACCTATACATGTACAACAGCCACACCTATACATGTACAACAGCCAAACCTATACATGTACAACAGCCACACCTATCCATGTACAACAGCCACACCTATCCATGTACAACAGCCACACCTATCCATGTACAACAGCCACACCTATACATGTACAACAGCCAAACCTATCCATGTACAACAGCCACACCTATACATGTACAACAGCCACACCTATCCATGTACAACAGCCACACCTATACATGTACAACAGCCACACCTATACATGTACAACAGCCACACCTATACATGTACAACAGCCACACCTATACATGTACAACAGCCACACCTATACATGTACAACAGCCACACCTATCCATGTACAACAGCCACACCTATCCATGTACAACAGCCACACCTATACATGTACAACAGCCACACCTATCCATGTACAACAGCCACACCTATACATGTACAACAGCCACACCTATCCATGTACAACAGCCACACCTATCCATGTACAACAGCCAAACCTATACATGTACAACAGCCACACCAATACATGTACAACAGCCACACCTATACATGTACAACAGCCACACCTATACATGTACAACAGCCACACCTATACATGTACAACAGCCACACCTATCCACGTACAACAGCCACACCTATACATGTACAACAGCCACACCTATCCATGTACAACAGCCACACCTATACATGTACAACAGCCACACCTATCCATGTACAACAGCCACACCTATACATGTACAACAGCCACACCTATACATGTACAACAGCCACACCTATACATGTACAACAGCCACACCTATCCATGTACAACAGCCAAGCCTATACATGTACAACAGCCACACCTATCCATGTACAACAGCCACACCTATCCATGTACAACAGCCACACCTATACATGTACAGCAGCCACACCTATACATGTACAACAGACACACATATCCATGTACAACAGCAACACCTATCCATGTACAACAGCAACACATATCCATGTACAACAGCCACACCTATCCATGTACAACAGCCACACCTATCCATGTACAACAGCCACACATATCCATGTACAACATCCACACCTATCCATGTACAACAGCCACACCTATCCATGTACAACAGCCACACCTATACATGTACAACAGCCACACCTATCCATGTACAACAGCCACACCTATACATGTACAACAGCCACACCTATACATATACAACAGCCACACCTATCCATGTACAACAGCCACACCTATCCATGTACAACAGCCACACCTATACATGTACAACAGCCAAACCTATCCATGTACAACAGCCACACCTATACATGTACAACTGCCAAACCTATACATGTACAACAGCCACACCTATCCATGTACAACAGCCACACCTATACATGTACAACAGCCAAACCTATCCATGTACAACAGCTACACCTATATATGTAGAACAGCCACATCGATCCATGTACAACAGCCAAACCTATCCATGTACAACAGCCACACCTATCCATGTACAACAGCCAAACTTATCCATGTACAAAAGCCAATCCTATCCATGTACAACAGCCAAACCTATCCATGTAGAACTGCCACACATATCCATGTACAACAGCCACACCTATCCATGTACAACAGCCACACCTATCCATGTACAACAGCCACACCTATCCATGTACAACAGCCACACCTATCTATGTACAACAGCCACACCTATCCATGTACAACAGCCACACCTATCCATGTACAGCAGCCAAACATATCCATGTACAACAGCCAAACCTATCCATGTACAGCCACACATATCCATGTACAGCCACACCTATCCATGTACAACCACACCTATCCATGTACAACAGCCACACCTATCCATGTACAACACCACACCTATCCATGTACAACAGCCACACCTATCCATTTACAACCACAGCTATCCATGTACAACAGCCACACCTATCCAGGTACAGCCACACATATCCATGTACAACCACACCTATCCATGTACAGCCACACATATCCATGTACAACAGCCACACCTATACATGTACAACAGCCATACCTATACATGTACAACAGCCACACCTATCCATGTACAACAGCCACACCTATCCATGTACAACAGCCACACCTATACATGTACAACAGCCACACCTATCCATGTACAACAGCCACTCCTATACATGTAAAACAGCCAAACCTATACATGTACAACAGCCACACCTATACATGTACAACAGCCACACCTATCCATGTACAACAGCCACACATATACATGTACAACAGCCACACCTATACATGTACAACAGCCACACCTATCAATGTACAACAGCCACACCTATACATGTACAACAGGCACACCTATACATGTACAACAGCCACACCTATACATGTACAGCAGCCACACCTATACATGTACAACAGACACACATATCCATGTACAACAGCAACACCTATCCATGTACAACAGCAACACATATCCATGTACAACAGCCACACCTATCCATGTACAACAGCCACACCTATCCATGTACAACAGCCACACATATCCATGTACAACATCCACACCTATCCATGTACAACAGCCACACCTATCCATGTACAACAGCCACACCTATACATGTACAACAGCCACACCTATCCATGTACAACAGCCACACCTATACATGTACAACAGCCACACCTATACATATACAACAGCCACACCTATCCATGTACAACAGCCACACCTATCCATGTACAACAGCCACACCTATACATGTACAACAGCCAAACCTATCCATGTACAACAGCCACACCTATACATGTACAACAGCCAAACCTATACATGTACAACAGCCACACCTATCCATGTACAACAGCCACACCTATACATGTACAACAGCCAAACCTATCCATGTACAACAGCTACACCTATATATGTAGAACAGCCACATCGATCCATGTACAACAGCCAAACCTATCCATGTACAACAGCCACACCTATCCATGTACAACAGCCAAACTTATCCATGTACAAAAGCCAATCCTATCCATGTACAACAGCCAAACCTATACATGTACAAGAGCCAAACCTATCCATGTAAACAGCCACACATATCCATGTACAACAGCCACACCTATACATGTACAACAGCCACACCTATACATGTACAACAGCCACACCTATCCATGTACAACAGCCACACCTATCCATGTACAACAGCCACACCTATCCATGTACAACAGCCACACCTATCCATGTACAACAGCCAAACCTATACATGTACAACAGCCACACCTATCCATGTACAACAGCCACACCTATACATGTACAACAGCCACACCTATACATGTACAACAGCCAAACCTATACATGTACAACAGCCACACCTATACATGTACAACAGCCACACCTATCCATGTACAACAGCCACACCTATCCATGTACAACAGCCACACCTATACATGTACAACAGCCAAACCTATCCATGTACAACAGCCACACCTATACATGTACAACAGCCACACCTATCCATGTACAACAGCCACACCTATACATGTACAACAGCCAAACCTATACATGTACAACAGCCACACCTATACATGTACAACAGCCACACCTATACATGTACAACAGCCACACCTATCCATGTACAACAGCCACACCTATACATGTACAACAGCCACACCTATACATGTACAACAGCCACACCTATACATGTACAACAGCCACACCTATACATGTACAACAGCCACACCTATACATGTACAACAGCCACACCTATACATGTACAACAGCCACACCTATACATGTACAACAGCCACACCTATCCATGTACAACAGCCACACCTATACATGTACAACAGCCACACCTATCCATGTACAACAGCCACACCTATACATGTACAACAGCCACACCTATCCATGTACAACAGCCACACCTATACATGTACAACAGCCACACCTATACATGTACAACAGCCACACCTATACATGTACAACAGCCACACCTATCCATGTACAACAGCCACACATATACATGTACAACAGCCACACCTATACATGTACAACAGCCACACCTATCCATGTACAACAGCCACACCTATACATGTACAGCAGCCACACCTATACATGTACAACAGAAACACATATCCATGTACAACAGCAACACCTATCCATGTACAACAGCAACACATATCCATGTACAACAGCCACACCTATCCATGTACAACAGCCACACCTATCCATGTACAACAGCCACACATATCCATGTACAACATTCACACCTATCCATGTACAACAGCCACACCTATCCATGTACAACAGCCACACATATCCATGTACAACATCCACACCTATCCATGTACAACAGCCACACCTATCCATGTACAACAGCCACACCTATACATGTACAACAGCCACACCTATCCATGTACAACAGCCACACCTATCCATGTACAACAGCCACACCTATCCATGTACAACAGCCACACCTATCCATGTACAACAGCCACACCTATCCATGTACAACAGCCACACCTATACATGTACAACAGCCAAACCTATCCATGTACAACATCCAAACATATCCATGTCCAAGAGCCACACCTATACATGTACAACAGCCACACCTATACATGTACAACAGCCACACCTATCCATGTACAACAGCCACACCTATACATGTACAACAGCCACACCTATCCATGTACAACAGCCACACCTATCCATGTACAACAGCCACACCTATCCATGTACAACAGCCACACCTATACATGTACAACAGCCAAACCTATCCATGTACAACAGCCAAACTTATCCATGTACAAAAGCCAATCCTATCCATGTACAACAGCCAAACCTATACATGTACAAGAGCCAAACCTATCCATGTAGAACTGCCACACATATCCATGTACAACAGCCACACCTATCCATGTACAACAGCCACACCTATCCATGTACAACAGCCACACCTATCCATGTACAACAGCCACACCTATATATGTACAACAGCCACACCTATCCATGTACAACAGCCACACCTATCCATGTACAGCAGCCAAACCTATCCATGTACAGCCACACATATCCATGTACAGCCACACCTATCCATGTACAACCACACCTATCCATGTACAACAGCCACACCTATCCATGTACAACAGCCACACCTATCCATGTACAACAGCCACACCTATCCATGTACAACCACACCTATCCATGTACAACAGCCACACCTATCCAGGTACAGCCACACATATCCATGTACAACCACACCTATCCATGTACAGCCACACATATCCATGTACAACAGCCACACCTATACATGTACAACAGCCATACCTATACATGTAAAACAGCCACACCTATCCATGTACAACAGCCACACCTATCCATGTACAACAGCCACACTTATCCATGTACAACAGCCACACCTATCCATGTACAACAGCCAAACCTATACATGTACAACAGCCACACCTATCCATGTACAACAGCCACACCTATACATGTACAACAGCCACACCTATACATGTACAACAGCCAAACCTATACATGTACAACAGCCACACCTATACATGTACAAAAGCCACACCTATCCATGTACAACAGCCACACCTATCCATGTACAACAGCCACACCTATACATTTACAACAGCCAAACCTATCCATGTACAACAGCCACACCTATACATGTACAACAGCCACACCTATCCATGTACAACAGCCACACCTATACATGTACAACAGCCAAACCTATACATGTACAACAGCCACACCTATACATGTACAACAGCCACACCTATACATGTACAACAGCCACACCTATCCATGTACAACAGCCACACCTATACATGTACAACAGCCACACCTATACATGTACAACAGCCACACCTATCCATGTACAACAGCCACACCTATCCATGTACAACAGCCAAACCTATACATGTACAACAGCCACACCAATACATGTACAACAGCCACACCTATACATGTACAACAGCCACACCTATACATGTACAACAGCCACACCTATCCACGTACAACAGCCACACCTATACATGTACAACAGCCACACCTATCCATGTACAACAGCCACACCTATACATGTACAACAGCCACACCTATCCATGTACAACAGCCACACCTATACATGTACAACAGCCACACCTATACATGTACAACAGCCACACCTATACATGTACAACAGCCACACCTATCCATGTACAACAGCCAAGCCTATCCATGTACAACAGCCACACCTATCCATGTACAACAGCCACACCTA
This sequence comes from Archivesica marissinica, assembly GCA_014843695.1. Classification (NCBI taxonomy): domain Eukaryota; kingdom Metazoa; phylum Mollusca; class Bivalvia; order Venerida; family Vesicomyidae; genus Archivesica; species Archivesica marissinica. The sequence continues at coordinate 106,378,655 of CM026390.1, forward strand.
TCCATGTACAACAGCCACACCTATACATGTACAGCAGCCACACCTATACATGTACAACAGACACACATATCCATGTACAACAGCAACACCTATCCATGTACAACAGCAACACATATCCATGTACAACAGCCACACCTATCCATGTACAACAGCCACACCTATCCATGTACAACAGCCACACATATCCATGTACAACATCCACACCTATCCATGTACAACAGCCACACCTATCCATGTACAACAGCCACACCTATACATGTACAACAGCCACACCTATCCATGTACAACAGCCACACCTATACATGTACAACAGCCACACCTATACATATACAACAGCCACACCTATCCATGTACAACAGCCACACCTATCCATGTACAACAGCCACACCTATACATGTACAACAGCCAAACCTATCCATGTACAACAGCCACACCTATACATGTACAACTGCCAAACCTATACATGTACAACAGCCACACCTATCCATGTACAACAGCCACACCTATACATGTACAACAGCCAAACCTATCCATGTACAACAGCTACACCTATATATGTAGAACAGCCACATCGATCCATGTACAACAGCCAAACCTATCCATGTACAACAGCCACACCTATCCATGTACAACAGCCAAACTTATCCATGTACAAAAGCCAATCCTATCCATGTACAACAGCCAAACCTATCCATGTAGAACTGCCACACATATCCATGTACAACAGCCACACCTATCCATGTACAACAGCCACACCTATCCATGTACAACAGCCACACCTATCCATGTACAACAGCCACACCTATCTATGTACAACAGCCACACCTATCCATGTACAACAGCCACACCTATCCATGTACAGCAGCCAAACATATCCATGTACAACAGCCAAACCTATCCATGTACAGCCACACATATCCATGTACAGCCACACCTATCCATGTACAACCACACCTATCCATGTACAACAGCCACACCTATCCATGTACAACAGCCACACCTATCCATGTACAACAGCCACACCTATCCATTTACAACCACAGCTATCCATGTACAACAGCCACACCTATCCAGGTACAGCCACACATATCCATGTACAACCACACCTATCCATGTACAGCCACACATATCCATGTACAACAGCCACACCTATACATGTACAACAGCCATACCTATACATGTACAACAGCCACACCTATCCATGTACAACAGCCACACCTATCCATGTACAACAGCCACACCTATACATGTACAACAGCCACACCTATCCATGTACAACAGCCACTCCTATACATGTAAAACAGCCAAACCTATACATGTACAACAGCCACACCTATACATGTACAACAGCCACACCTATCCATGTACAACAGCCACACATATACATGTACAACAGCCACACCTATACATGTACAACAGCCACACCTATCAATGTACAACAGCCACACCTATACATGTACAACAGGCACACCTATACATGTACAACAGCCACACCTATACATGTACAACAGCCACACCTATCCATGTACAACAGCCACACCTATACATGTACAACAGCCACACCTATCCATATACAACAGCCACACCTACACATGTACAACAGCCACACCTATCCATGTACAACAGCCACACCTATACATGTACAACAGCCACACCTATACATGTACAACAGCCACACCTATACATGTACAACAGCCACACCTATACATGTACAACAGCCACACCTATATATGTACAACAGCCACACCTATACATGTACAACAGCCACACCTATACATGTACAACAGCCAAACCTATCCATGTACAACATCCACACCTATCCATGTACAACAGCCATACCTATACATGTACAACAGCCACACCTATCCATGTACAACAGCCACACCTATACATGTACAACAGCCACACCTATCCATGTACAACAGCCACACCTATCCATGTACAACAGCCACACCTATCCATGTACAACAGCCACACCTATACATGTACAACAGCCACACCTATACATGTACAACAGCCACACCTATACATGTACAACAGCCACACCTATCCATGTACAACAGCCACACATATACATGTACAACAGCCACACCTATCCATGTACAACAGCCACACCTATCCATGTATAACAGCCACATCTATACATGTACTGCAGCCACACCTATACATGTACAACAGAAACACATATCCATGTACAACAGCAACACCTATCCATGTACAACAGCCACACCTATACATGTACAACAGCCACACCTATACATGTACAACAGCCACACCTATCCATGTACAACAGCCACACCTATACATGTACAACAGCCACACCTATCCATGTACAACAGCCACACATATCCATGTACAACAGCCACACCTATCCATGTACAACAGCCACACCTATACATGTACAACAGCCACATCTATCCATGTACAACAGCCACACATATCCATGTACAACAGCCACACCTATACATGTACAACAGCCACACATATCCATTTACAACAGCCACACCTATCCATGTACAACAGCCACACCTATACATGTATAACAGCCACACCTATCCATGTACAACAGCCACACCTATCCATGTACAGCCACACCTATCCATGTACAGCCACACCTATACATGTACAACAGCCACACCTATCCATGTACAACAGCCACACCTATACATGTACAGCCACACCAATCCATGTACAACAGCCACACCTATCCATGTACAGCCACACCTATCCATGTACAACAGCCACACCTATACATGTACAACAGCCACACCTATCCATGTACAACAGCCACACCTATCCATGTACAGCCACACCTATCCATGTACAACAGCCACACCTATCCATGGTTCGCCTCTTTGACCATCCCTTATAGATTTTATATATTCCTTTTTTATAAGAATTGTATAACATAACCTTGAATTATATGTCACAGACTCTCAGCTTTAGGTACATACTTTGCTTAATATTTCATAAATGAATTTATTTTAATAATAGTACATACTCTATTCTATGTCATTGTGGGTTGAACTCATTTATGTAAATAAATTATCAAACACAGCGAATAGTATCCATACAATTAAATAATGTTGGTAACATATCGATGGGTAACTAACATATCGATGGGTAACTAAGATATCGATGGGTAACTAAGATATCGATGGGTAACTAAGATATCGATGGGTAACTAACATATCGATGGGTAACTAACATATCGATGGGTAACTAACATATCGATGGGTAACTAACATATCGATGGGTAACTAACATATCGATGGGTAACTAACATATCGATGGGTAACTAAGATATCGATGGGTAACTAACATATCGATGGGTAACTAACATATCGATGGGTAACTAACATATCGATAGGTAACTAACATATCGATGAGTAACTAACATATCGATGGGTAACTAACATATCGATGGGTAACTAACATATCGATGGGTAACTAACATATGCATATATATAGCAATATTTATCAACGGGAACAATCTTCTCACGCAGATAGACAGGTTTGCATTGTAAGTGATTCATTGAACTGATTCCAACAACAATCAAACAATACGTCTTCCATGAGAGGATTTATAGACTTAATACATTTCCCGCAGCAAACAATCATCGTCAGAATTGGTGTTAGATTAATGGGACGTAGTAAGCAAATAGCACTTCGGATGATAAATAACCGAGCGTTCGGAGGTTCAACTGAAATACGATAACTAACAATTAATAAACACAATTTGTTAAAACCGGAAGCCGTACATTCCTCAGAACTTTACATATAATCATGGTATGTATGACCGGAAACCGTACATTCCTCAGAACTTTACATATAATCATGGTATGTATGACCGGAAACCGTACATTCCTCAGAACTTTACATATAATCATGGTATGTATGACCGGAAACCGTACATTCCTCAGAACTTTACATATAATCATGGTATGTATGACGGAAACCGTACAATCCTCAGAACTTTACATATAATCACAGTATGTATGACCGGAAACCGTACATTCCTCAGAACTTTACATATAATCACGGTATGTATGACCGGAAGCCGTACATTCCTCAGAACTTTACATATAATCATGGTATGTATGACCGGAAACCGTACATTCCTCAGAACTTTACATATAATCATGGTATGTATGACCGGAAACCGTACATTCCTCAGAACTTTACATATAATCATGGTATGTATGACCGGAAACCGTACATTCCTCAGAACTTTACATATAATCATGGTATGTATGACGGAAACCGTACAATCCTCAGAACTTTACATATAATCACAGTATGTATGACCGGAAACCGTACATTCCTCAGAACTTTACATATAATCACGGTATGTATGACCGGAAACCGTACATTCCTCAGAACTTTACATATAATCACGGTATGTATGACCGGAAACCGTACATTCACCAGAGCTTTACATACAATCACAGTATGTATGACCGGAAACCGTACATTCCTCAGAACTTTACATATAATTATGGTATGTATGACCGGAAACCGTACATTCCTCAGAACTTTACATATAATCATGGTATGTATGACGGAAACCGTACATTCCTCAGAACTTTACATATAATCAGAGTATGTATGACCGGAAACCGTACATTCCTCAGAACTTTACATATAATCATGGTATGTATGACCGGAAACCGTACATTCCTCAGAACTTTACATATAATCACAGTATGTATGACCGGAAACCGTACATTCCTCAGACCTTTACATATAATCACAGTATGTATGACCGGAAACCGTACATTCCTCAGAACTTTACATATAATCATTGTATGTGTGACCGGAAACCGTACATTCCTCAAAACTTTACATATAATCATTGTATGTATGACCGAAAACCGTACATTCCTCAGAACTTTACATATAATCACACTATGTATGACAGGAAACCGTACATTCCTCAGAACTTTACATATAATCACACTATGTATGACCGGAAACCGTACATTCCTCAGAACTTTACATATAATCATGGTATGTATGATCGGAAACCGTACATTTCTCAGAACTTTACATATAATCATGGTATGTATGACCGGAAACCGTACATTCCTCAGAACTGTTCATATAGTCATGGTATGTATGACCGGAAACCGTACATTCATCAGAACTTTACATATAATCACGGTATGTATGACCGGAAACCGTACATTCCTCAGAACTTTGCATATAATCATGGTATGTATGACCGGAAATCGACATTCCTCAGAACTTTCCATATAATCATGGTATGTATGACCGGAAACCGTACATTCCTCAGAACTGTTCATATAGTCATGGTATGTATGACCGGAAACCGTACATTCCTCAGAACTTTACATATAATCACAGTATGTATGAACGGAAACCATACATTCCTCAGAACTTTACATATAATCATGGTATGTATGACCGGATACCGTACATTCCTCAGAAATGTACATGTAATCATGGTATGTATGACCGTAAACCGTACATTCCTCAGAACTTTACATATAATCATGGTATGTATGACCGGAAACCGGATATTCCTCAGAACTTTACATATAATCATGGTATGTATGACCGGAAACCGTACATTCCTCAGAACTTTACATATAATCATGGTATGTATGACCGGAAACTGTACATTCCTCAGAACTTTACATATAATCATGGTATGTATGACCGGAAACCGTACATTCCTCAGAACATGATATATAATCAAAATATGTATGACCGGAAACCGTACATTCCTCAGAACTTTACATGTAATCACAGTATGTATGACCGAAAACCGTACATTCCTCAGGACTTACATGTATTCATGGTATGTATGACCGGAAACCGTACATTCCTCAGAACATTACATATAATCATGGTATGTATGACCGGAAACCGTACATTCCTCAGAACATGACATATAATCACAGTATGTATGACCGCAAACCGTACATTCCTCAGAACTTAATATATAATCATGGTATGTATGTCCGGAAACCGTACATTCCTCAGAACTTTACATATAATCACAGTATGTATGACCGGAAACCGTACATTCCTCAGAATGCTATATATAATCACAGTATGTATGACCGGAAACTGTACATTCCTCAGAACTTTACATATAATCACAGTATGTATGACCGGAAACCGTACATTCCTCAGAACTTTACATATAATCATGGTATGTATGACCGGAAACAGTACATTCCTCAGAATTTTATATATAATCACAGTATGTATGACCGGAAACCGTACATTCCTCAGAACTTTACATATAATCACAGTATGTATGACCGGAAATCGTACATTCCTCAGAACTTTAAATATAATCATGGTATGTATGACCGGAAACCGTACATTCCTCAGAACTTTATATATAATCATTGTATGTATGACCGGAAACCGTACATTCCTCAGAACTTTACATATAATCATTGTATGTATGACCGGAAACCGTACATTCCTCAGAACATTACATATAATCACAGTATGTATGACCGGAAACCGTACATTCCTCAGAACTTAGCATATAATCATGGTATGTATGACCGCAAACCGTACATTCCTCAGAACTTAGCATATAATCATGGAATGTATGACCGCAAACCGTACATTCCTCATACATCAGTTTAGAAGATAATGCTTAGTTCTCGTTCAGATTCATGGTAGCAAAACATAATACTCGTCGTGTGAATATGACAATAACAGCAAACGCCTGATAAACACGTCCGGCTGATAAACACGTCCGGCTGATAAACACGTCCGGCTGATAAACACGTCCGGCTGATAAACACTTCCGACGGATAGGGACAGTGTCGTATAGGCGTCACAGTTCTTCATCAAATAAACGATTATAGTGTTGTTGTCGCAAGTCATGTTGGGAACTAATCATGTACTGTCTCTGATGTAAGATTGCATTCCATAATGGCGTTTCTATGTTATCTGCTAATAGAGTTGCGAGTGTGCAAACCACACATATGTGTATTTCAGTGTCAGAAGCTTTATTGGCCACATACGTATATAATACAAATAGTAGTTGGAAGTGTGGAACGATACTGCCGTGACGGGATTGCAACTGATTCGTAGTTTCAAAATGCATGTCGTTAGCGGTATGAATACATGTAGTTAGTGGTATGAATACATGTAGTTAGTGGTATGAATACATGTAGTTAGTTGTATGAATACATGTAGTTAGTGGTATGAATACATGTAGTTAGGGGCATGAATACATGTAGTTAGTGGTATGAATACATGTAGTTAGCAGTAAGAATACATGTAGTTAGTGGTATGAATACATGTAGTTAGGGGCATGAATACATGTAGTTAGTGGTATGAATACATGTAGTTAGGGGCATGAATACATGTAGTTAGTGGTATGAATACATGTAGTTAGCGGTATGTATAAATGTCGTTAGTGGTATGAATACATGTAGTTAGTGGTATGAATACATGTAGTTAGGGGCATGAATACATGTAGTTAGTGGTATGAATACATGTAGTTAGCAGTAAGAATACATGTAGTTAGTGGTATGAATACATGTAGTTAGGGGCATGAATACATGTAGTTAGTGGTATGAATACATGTAGTTAGGGGCATGAATACATGTAGTTAGTGGTATGAATACATGTAGTTAGTGGTATGATTACATGTAGTTAGCTGTATGAATACATGTAGTTAGTGGTATGAATACATGTAGTTAGTGGTATGAATACATGTAGTTACTGTATGAATACATGTAGCTAGCCGTATGAATACATGTAGTTAGCGGTATGAATACATGTAGTTAGCGGTATGAATACATGTAGTTAGTGGTATGATTACATGTAGTTAGCGGTATGAATACATGTAGTTAGAGGTATGTAAACATGTAGTTAGTGGTATGTATACATGTCGTTAGTGGTATGTATACATGTAGTTAGCAGTCAGAATACATGTAGTTAGCGGTATAAATACATGTAGTTAGGGGCATGAATACATGTAGTTAGTGGTATGAATACATGTAGTTAGCAGTAAGAATACATTTAGTTAGCGGTATGAATACATGTAGTTAGGGGCATGAATACATGTAGTTAGTGGTATGAATACATGTAGTTAGCAGTAAGAATACATGTAGTTAGTGGTATGAATACATGTAGTTAGAGGTATGAATACATGTAGTTAGTGGTATGAATACATGTAGTTAGTGGTATGAATACATGTAGTTAGTAGTAAGAATACATGTAGTTAGCGGTATGAATACATGTAGTTAGGGGCATGAATACATGTAGTTAGTGGTATGATTACATGTAGTTAGGGGCATGAATACATGTAGTTAGTGGTATGTATACATGTAGTTAGTGGTATGTATACATGTCGTTAGTGGTATGTATACATGTAGTTAGCAGTAATAATACATGTAGTTAGCGGTACGAATACATGTAGTTAGGGGCAGGAATACATGTAGTTAGTGGTATGAATACATGTAGTTAGTGGTATGAATACATGTAGTTAGCAGTAAGAATACAATACATGTAGTTAGCGGTATGAATACATGTAGTTAGGGGCATGAATACATGTAGTTAGTGGTACGAATACATGTAGTTAGGGGCATGAATACATGTAGTTAGTGGTATGAATACATGTAGTTAGGGGCATGAATACATGTAGTTAGCGGTATGAATACATGTAGTTAGCGGTATGATTACATGTAGTTAGTGGTATGAATACATATAGCTAGAAGTATGCATACATGTAGTTAGTGGTATGAATACATGTAGTTAGTGGTATGTATACATGTTGTTAGTGGTATGTATACATGTAGTTAGCAGTAAGAATACATGTAGATAGCGGTATGAATACATGTAGTTAGGGGCATGAATACATGTAGTTAGGTATGATAATGTGTTAGGGATGAATACATGTAGTTAGTGGTATGAATACATGTAGTTAGTGGTATGAATACATGTAGTTAGCAGTAAGAATACATGTAGTTAGCGGTATGAATACATGTAGTTAGGGGCATGAATACATGTAGTTAGTGGTATGAATACATGTAGTTAGGGGCATGAATACATGTAGTTAGTGGTATGAATACATGTAGTTAGTGGTATGTATACATGTAGTTAGTGGTATGAATACATGTAGTTAGCGGTATGAATACATGTAGTTAGGGGCATGAATACATGTAGTTAGTGGTATGAATACATGTAGTTAGTGGTATGAATACATGTAGTTAGCAGTAAGAATACATGTAGTTAGCGGTATGAATACATGTAGTTAGGGGCATGAATACATGTAGTTAGTGGTATGAATACATGTAGTTAGGGGCATGAATACATGTAGTTAGTGGTATGAATACATGTAGTTAGGGGCATGAATACATGTAGTTAGTGGTATGAATACATGTAGTTAGCGGTATGAATACATGTAGTTAGCGGTATGAATACATGTAGTTAGTGGTATGAATACATGTAGTTAGAAGTATGAATACATGTAGTTAGTGGTATGAATACATGTAGTTAGTGGTATGTATACATGTAGTTAGTGGTATGTATACATGTAGTTAGCAGTAAGAATACATGTAGTTAGCGGTATGAATACATGTAGTTAGGGGCATGAATACATGTAGTTAGTGGTATGAATACATGTAGTTAGTGGTATGAATACATGTAGTTAGCAGTAAGAATACATGTAGTTAGCGGTATGAATACATGTAGTTAGGGGCATGAATACATGTAGTTAGTGGTATGAATACATGTAGTTAGGGGCATGAATACATGTAGTTAGTGGTATGAATACATGTAGTTAGCGGTATGAATACATGTAGTTAGTGGTATGAATACATGTAGTTAGCGGTATGAATACATGTAGTTAGCGGTATGAATACATGTAGTTAGTGGTATGAATACATGTAGTTAGTGGTATGAATACATGTAGTTAGTGGTATGAATACATGTAGTTAGCGGTATGAATACATGTAGTTAGCGGTATGAATACATGTAGTTAGTGGTATGAATACATGTAGTTAGTGGTATGAATACATGTAGTTAGTGGTATGAATACATGTAGTTAGTGGTATGAATACATGTAGTTAGTGGTATGAATACATGTAGTTAGGGGTATGAATACATGTAGTTAGTGGTATGAATACATGTAGTTAGTGGTATGAATACATGTAGTTAGTGGTATGAATACATGTAGTTAGCGGTATGAATACATGTAGTTAGTGGTATGAATACATGTAGTTAGGGGCATGAATACATGTAGTTAGTGGTATGAATACATGTAGTTAGCAGTAAGAATACATGTAGTTAGTGGTATGAATACATGTAGTTAGGGGCATGAATACATGTAGTTAGTGGTATGAATACATGTAGTTAGGGGCATGAATACATGTAGTTAGTGGTATGAATACATGTAGTTAGCGGTATGTATAAATGTCGTTAGTGGTATGAATACATGTAGTTAGTGGTATGAATACATGTAGTTAGGGGCATGAATACATGTAGTTAGTGGTATGAATACATGTAGTTAGCAGTAAGAATACATGTAGTTAGTGGTATGAATACATGTAGTTAGGGGCATGAATACATGTAGTTAGTGGTATGAATACATGTAGTTAGGGGCATGAATACATGTAGTTAGTGGTATGAATACATGTAGTTAGCGGTATGTATACATGTCGTTAGTGGTATGAATACATGTAGTTAGTGGTATGAATACATGTAGTTAGGGGCATGAATACATGTAGTTAGTGGTATGAATACATGTAGTTAGCGGTATGAATACATGTAGTTAGTGGTATGAATACATGTAGTTAGGGGTATGAATACATGTAGTTAGTGGTATGAATACATGTAGTTAGTGGTATGAATACATGTAGTTAGTGGTATGAATACATGTAGTTAGTGGTATGAATACATGTAGTTAGCGGTATGAATACATGTAGTTAGCGGTATGAATACATGTAGTTAGTGGTATGAATACATGTAGTTAGTGGTATGAATACATGTAGTTAGTGGTATGTATACATGTAGTTAGTGGTATGAATACATGTAGTTAGCAGTAAGAATACATGTAGTTAGCGGTATGAATACATGTAGTTAGGGGCATGAATACATGTAGTTAGTGGTATGAATACATGTAGTTAGTGGTATGAATACATGTAGTTAGCAGTAAGAATACATGTAGTTAGCGGTATGAATACATGTAGTTAGGGGCATGAATACATGTAGTTAGTGGTATGAATACATGTAGTTAGTGGTATGAATACATGTAGTTAGCGGTATGAATACATGTAGTTAGCGGTATGAATACATGTAGTTAGTGGTATGAATACATGTAGTTAGAAGTATGCATACATGTAGTTAGTGGTATGTATACATGTAGTTAGCAGTAAGAATACATGTAGTTAGCGGTATGAATACATGTAGTTAGTGGTATGAATACATGTAGTTAGGGGCATGAATACATGTAGTTAGTGGTATGAATACATGTAGTTGTAGTAAGGGGCATGAATACATGTAGTTAGTGGTATGAATACATGTAGTTAGTGGTATGAATACATGTAGTTAGCGGTATGTATAAATGTCGTTAGTGGTATGAATACATGTAGTTAGCAGTAAGAATACATGTAGATAGCGGTATGAATACATGTAGTTAGGGGCATGAATACATGTAGTTATTGGTATGAATACATGTAGTTAGTGGTATGAATACATGTAGTTAGCAGTAAGAATACATGTAGTTAGCGGTATAAATACATGTAGTTAGGGGCATGAATACATGTAGTTAGTGTTATGAATACATGTAGTTAGGGGCATGAATACATGTAGTTAGCGGTATGATTTCATATAGTTAGAAGTATGCATACATGTAGTTAGTGGTATGTATACATGTAGTTAGCAGTAAGAATACATGTAGTTAGCGGTATGAATACATGTAGTTAGTGGCATGAATACATGTAGTTAGTGGTATGAATACATGTAGTTAGGGGCATGAATACATGTAGTTAGTGGTATGAATACATGTAGTAAGGGGCATGAATACATGTAGTTGGTGGTATGAATACATGTAGTTAGGGGCATGAATACATGTAGTTAGTGGTATGAATACATGTAGTTAAGGGCATGAATACATGTAGTTGGTGGTATGAATACATGTAGTTAGCGGTATGAATACATGTAGTTAGCGGTATGATTACATGTAGTTAGTGGTATGAATACATGTAGTTAGTGGTATGAATACATGTAGTTAGTGGTATGAATACATGTAGTTAGTGGTATGATTACATGTAGTTAGTGGTATGAATGCATGTAGCTAGCGGTATGAATACATGTAGTTAGCGGTATGAATACATGTAGTTAGCGGTATGAATACATGTAGTTAGTGGTATGAATACATGTAGTTAGCGGTATGTATAAATGTCGTTAGTGGTATGAATACATGTAGTTAGCAGTAAGAATACATGTAGATAGCAGTATGAATACATGTAGTTAGGGGCATGAATACATGTAGTTATTGGTATGAATAAATGTAGTTAGTGGTATGAATACATGTAATTAGCAGTAAGAATACATGTAGTTAGCGGTATGAATACATGTAGTTAGGGGCATGAATACATGTAGTTAGTGTTATGAATACATGTAGTTAGTGGTATGAATACATGTAGTTAGCGGTATGAATACATGTAGTTAGCGGTATGATTACATGTAGTTAGTGGTATGAATACATATAGTTAGAAGTATGCATACATGTAGTTAGTGGTATGTATACATGTAGTTAGCAGTAAGAATACATGTAGTTAGCGGTATGAATACATGTAGTTAGTGGTATGAATACATGTAGTTAGGGGCATGAATACATGTAGTTAGTGGTATGAATACATGTAGTAAATGTAGTAAGGGGCATGAATACATGTAGTTGGTGGTATGAATACATGTAGTTAGCAGTATGAATACATGTAGTTAGCAGTATGATTACATGTAGCTAGCGGTATGAATACATGTAGTTAGCGGTATGAATACATGTAGTTAGTGGTATGAATACATGTAGTTAGTGGTATGAATACATGTAGTTAGCGGTATGTATACATGTCGTTAGTGGTATGAATACATGTAGTTAGTGGTATGAATACATGTAGTTAGTGGTATGAATACATGTAGTTAGTGGTATGAATACATGTAGTTAGTGGTATGATTACATGTAGTTAGTGGTATGAATGCATGTAGCTAGCGGTATGAATACATGTAGTTAGCGGTATGAATACATGTAGTTAGTGGTATGAATACATATAGTTAGTGATATGAATACATGTAGTTAGTGGTATGTATACATGTAGTTAGTGGTATGAATGCATGTAGTTAGTGGTATGAATACATATAGTTAGTGGTATGAATTCATGTAGTTAGTGGTATGATTACATGTAGTCAGTGGTATGAATACATGTAGTTAGTGGTATGAATACATATAGTTAGTGGTATGAATACATGTCGCTAGCGGTTTGAATACATGTAGTTAGCGGTATGAATACATGTAGTTAGTGGTATGAATACATGTAGTTAGCGGTAGGAATACATGTAGTTAGTGGTATGAGTAGATGTTGTTAGCGGTATGAATACATGTAGCTAGCGGTAGGAATACATGTAGTTAGCAGTAGGAATACATGTAGTTAGCAGTATGAATACATGTAGTTAGCAGTATGAATACATGTAGTTAGTGGTATGAATACATGTCGATAGCGGTAGGAATACATGTAGTTAGTGGTATGAATACATGTTGTTAGCGGTATGAATACATGTCGTTAGCGGTATGAATACATGTAGTTAGCGGTATGAATACATGTAGTTAGCGGTATGAATACATGTAGTTAGTGGTATGAATACATGTACATGTAGTTAGGGGTATGAATACATGTAGTTAGCAGTATGAATACATGTAGTTAGTGGTATGAATACATGTAGTTAGCGGTATGAATACATGTAGTTAGTGGTATGAATACATGTAGTTATTGGTATGAATACATGTAGTTAGTGGTATGAATACATGTAGTTAGCGGTAGGAATACATGTAGTTAGCGGTATGAATACATGTAGTTAGCAGTATGAATACATGTAGTTAGTGGTATGAATACATGTAGTTAGTGGTATGAATACATGTAGTTAGCGGTAGGAATACATGTAGTTAGCGGTAGGAATACATGTAGTTAGTGGTATGAATACATGTAGTTAGCGGTATGAATACATGTAGTTAGCGGTAGGAATACATGTAGTTAGCGGTATGAATACATGTAGTTAGCAGTATGAATACATGTAGTTAGTGGTATGAATACATGTAGTTAGTGGTATGAATACATGTAGTTAGCGGTAGGAATACATGTAGTTAGCGGTAGGAATACATGTAGTTAGTGGTATGAATACATGTAGTTAGCGGTATGAATACATGTAGTTAGCGGTATGAATACATGTAGTTAGCGGTATGAATACATGTAGTTAGCGGTATGAATACATGTAGTTAGTGGTATGAATACATGTAGTTAGTGGTATGAATACATGTAGTTAGCGGTATGAATACATGTAGTTAGTGGTATGAATACATGTAGTTAGTGGTATGAATACATGTAGTTAGAGGTATGAATACATGTAGTTAGCGGTATGAATACATGTAGTTAGCGGTATGAATACATGTAGTTAGCAGTATGAATACATGTAGTTAGTGGTATGAATACATGTAGTTAGTGGTATGAATACATGTAGTTAGATTTATGAATCCATGTAGTTAGTGGTATGCATGCATGTAGTTAGCGGTATGAATACATGTAGGTAGCGGTATGAATACATGTAGGTAGCGGTATGAATACATGTAGTTAGCGGTATGAATACATGTAGTTAGTGGTGTGAATACATGTAGTTAGTGGTATGAATACATGTAGTTAGTGGTATGAATACATGTAGTTAGTGGTATGAATACATATAGTTAGTGGTATGAATACATGTACATGTAGTTAGAGGTATGAATACATGTAGTTAGCAGTATGAATACATGTAGTTAGTGGTAGGAATACATGTAGTTAGCAGTATGAATACATGTAGTTAGATATATGAGTACATGTAGATAGTGGTATGCATGCATGTAGTTAGCGGTATGAATACATGTAGTTAGCGGTATGAATACATGTAGTTAGTGGTATGAATACATGTAGTTAGTGGTATGAATACATGTAGTTAGTGGTATGCATACAAATAGTTAGTGGTATGCATACATGTAGTTAGTGGTATGATTACATGTAGTTAGTGGTATGCATACATGTAGTTAGTGGTATGAATACATGTAGTTAGTGGTATGAATACATGTAGTTAGTGGTATGAATACATGTAGTTAGTGGTATGAATACATGTAGTTAGTGGTATGATTACATGTAGTTAGTGGTATGTATACATGTAGTTAGTGGTATGAATACATGTAGTTAGTGGTATGATTACATGTAGTTAGTGGTATGTATACATGTAGTTAGTGGTATGTATACATGTAGTTAGCTGTATGTATACATGTAGTTAGTGGTATGAATACATGTAGTTAGTGGTATGAATACATGTAGTTAGTAGTATGTATACATGTAGTTAGCTGTATGTATACATGTCGTTAGTGGTATGAATACATGTAGTTAGTTGTATGAATACATGTAGTTAGTGGTATGAATACATGTAGTTAGTGGTATGAATACATGTAGTTAGTGGTATGAATACATGTAGTTAGCTGTATGTATACATGTAGTTAGTGGTATGAATACATGTAGTTAGTGGTATGTATACATGTGGTTAGTGGTATGTATACATGTAGTTAGCTGTATGTATACATGTCGTTAGTGGTATGAATACATGTAGTTAGTGGTATGAATACATGTAGTTAGTGGTATGAATACATGTAGTTAGTGGTATGAATGCATGTAGTTAGTGGTATGAATGCATGTAGCTAGCGGTATGAATACATGTAGATAGCGGTATGAATACATGTAGTTAGTGGTATGAATATATGTAGTTCTATTCTATCTACTGTATATACATACAACAACGGTTGCCTGTTCTGTATATGTATTATATCAGCCGAATAAACACACAACAACGGTTGTATGTTTGTATCATATGTACATATGTTTACTACTACCAATATGCGCTGTGTGTTTGGTGTTGTTTAGTTCATTAACCCGTGTTTACGCATGTATGATATGTTAATATACCGGTATGCATGTTTGTATCTGCATAACCTGACCCGTGATTTGCTTGACAAGAGCATTTTATATCATATCAGTGGATACCGGAAGAAACACACCCATTTTATGCAGACATTGAGAACATCGTGTGCTTGTACTCTAAGTGACATTGCATGTGAAACTGTTATTGCATCATTTGAATATGGAAACAAGAAATACATGATTCAATGCATCAACGGCGCCGCATAATAGACGTACAAGTAACAGACATGCATGTAAATTAAATAGAGACGATGTAGAAACAATATGTTCTTGACGTACCGTGGGCTTTGCGTACCAATGTATACATTAATTTTGGAATAACTTTTCAACAATGTCTCCTATGTTTCTTTCTAATTGACTGAGCATTACTGCCATTGTATATTTACATTTAATGTTCAATTGTTCTAGTGGCCTAGTCTTACAAGATAGTGACCTAATTTGAGCAATCTAGAAGTTCATGGATTGTGCATAGAAAGCGCATATAATGCTAATAGAATGAGCATAGAATTGGCATATAATGCGTACAGAATGCTCACAAATGATGCGTATATAATGCTTATAGAATGTGCATATAATACGTATAGAATGTGCATATAATGTGTATAGAATGTGTATAGAATGTGCATATAATGTGTATAGAATGTGCATATAATGTGTATAGAATGTGCATATAATGCGCATATAATGTGTATAGAATGTGCATATAATGCGCATATAATGTGTATAGAATGTGTATAGAATGTGTATATAATGCGCATATAATGCGTATATAATGCGTATATAATGCGCATATAATGCGTATATAATGTGCATATAATGCATATAGAATGCGTATAGAATGTGTATATAATGCATATATAATGCGTATATAATGCGTATAGAATGTGTATATAATGCGCATATAATGCGTATAGAATGTGTATAGAATGTGCATATAATGCTCATATAATGTGTATAGAATGTGTATAGAATGTGTATATAATGCGCATATAATGCGTATAGAATGTGTATAGAATGTGTATATAATGCGTATATAATGTGCATATAATGCGTATATAATGTGTATATAATGCATATATAATGTGTATAGAGTGTGTATAGAATGTGTATATAATGTGTATAGAGTGTGTATAGAATGTGTATAGAATGTGTATATAATGCGCATATAATGCGTATACAATGCGTATATAATTCGCATATAATGCGTATATAATGTGCATATAATGCATATATAATGCGTATGGAATGTGTATATAATGCGTATAGAATATGTATATAATGTGCATATAATGTGTATAGAGTGTGTATAGAATGCGTATAGAATGTGTATATAATGTGTATATAATGCGTATATAATGCGTATAGAGTGTGTATAGAATGTGCATATAATGTGTATATAATGCGTATAGAGTGTGTATATAATGCGTATAGAATGTGTATAGAATGCGTATAGAATGTGAATATAAGCGTATATAATGCGTATATAATGTGTATGGAATGTGTATAGAATGTGTATAGAATGTGTATAGAATGTGTATAGAATGGGTATCGAATGTGCATATAATGCGTATAGAATGTGTATAGAATGTGTATAGAATGTGCATATAATGCGTATAGAATGTGTATATAATGTGTATAGAATGTGTATAGAATGTGTATAGAATGTGTATAGAATGTGTATAGAATGTGTATAGAATGTGTATAGAATGTGTATTGAATGTGCATATAATGCGTATAGAATGTGTATATAATGCGCATATAATGCGTATATAATGCATATAGAATGTGTATATAATGTGTATAGAATGTGTATAGAATGTGTATAGAATGTGTATATAAAGCGCATAGAATGTGTATAGAATGTGCATATAATGCGCATAGAATGTGTATAGAATGTGTATAGAATGTGTATCGAATGTGCATATAATGTGTATAGAATGCGCATAGAATGTGTATAGAATGTGCATATAATGCGCATATAATGCGTATATAATGCGTATAGAATGTGCATATAATGTGTATATAGTGTGTATATAATGCGTATATAATGCGTATAGAATGTGCATAGAATGTGTATAGAATGTGTATAGAATGCGTATATAATGCGTATAGAATGTGCATAGAATGTGTATAGAATGTGTATAGAATGTGTATAGAATGTGTATAGAATGTGTATAGAATGTGTATAGAATGTGTATAGAATGCGTATATAATGCGTATAGAATGTGTATAGAATGCGCATATAATGCGTATATAATGCGTATAGAATGCGTATATAATGCGCATAGAATATGTATAGAATGTGTATATAATGGGTATAGAATGTGTATATAATGTGTATATAATGGGTATAGAATGTGTAAATAATGTGTATAGACTGCGTATATAATGTGTATAGAATGTGTATAGAATGTGTATAGAATGTGCATAGAATGTGTATAGAATGCGTATAGAATGTGTATAGAATGTGTATATAATGTGTATAGAATGTGTATAGAATGTGTATAGAATGTGTATAGAATGTGTATAGAATGCGTATATAATGCGTATATAATGTGTATAGAATGTGTATAGAATGTGCATAGAATGTTTATATAATGCGCATAGAATGTGTATAGAATGTGCATATAATGCGCATAGAATGTGTATATAATGCGCATGTAATGTGTTTAGAATGTGTATAGAATGTGCATGTAATGTGTATATAATGTGTATAGAGTGTGTATATAATGCGCATATAATGCGTATATAATGCGTATAGAGTGTGTATATAATGCGCATATAATGCATATATAATGCGTATATAATGTGTATATAATGCGTATATAATGCGTATATAATGTGTATATAATGCGTATAGAATGTGCATAGAATGTGTATATAATGCGTATATAATGTGTATATAATGCGTATATAATGTGCATAGAATGTGTATAGAATGTGTATAGAATGTGAATATAATGCGCATAGAATGTGTATAGAATGTGCATATAATGTGTATAGAATGTGTATAGAGTGTGTATATAATGCGCATATAATGCGTATATAATGCGTATAGAGTGTGTATATAATGCGCATATAATGCATATATAATGCGTATATAATGTGTATATAATGCGCATATAATGCGTATATAATGCGTATATAATGTGTATATAATGCGTATAGAATGTGCATAGAATGTGTATATAATGCGTATATAATGTGTATATAATGCGTATATAATGTGCATAGAATGTGTATAGAATGTGTATAGAATGTGAATATAATGCGCATAGAATGTGTATAGAATGTGCATATAATGTGTATAGAATGTGTATAGAGTGTGTATATAATGCGCATATAATGCGTATATAATGCGTATAGAGTGTGTATATAATGCGCATATAATGCATATATAATGCGTATATAATGTGTATATAATGCGCATATAATGCGTATATAATGCGTATATAATGTGTATATAATGCGTATAGAATGTGCATAGAATGTGTATATAATGCGTATATAATGTGTATATAATGCGTATATAATGTGCATAGAATGTGTATATAACGCGTATAGAATGTGCATAGAATGTGCATAGAATGTGTATAGAATGCGTATAGAATGTGCATAGAATGTGCATAGAATGTGTATAGAATGTGTATATAATGCGTATATAATGTGTATAGAATGTGTATAGAATGTGTATATAATGCGCATATAATGCATATATAATGCGTATAGAATGTGTATAGAATGTGTATAGAATGTGTATATAATGCGTATAGAATGTGCATATAATGCGCATAGAATGTGTATAGAATGTGTATAGAATGTGTATAGAATGTGTATAGAATGTGCATATAATGTGTATAGAATGTGTATAGAATGTGTATATAATGTGTATATAATGCGTATATAATGTGTATATAATGTGTATAGAATGTGCATATAATGTGTATAGAATGTGTATATAATGCTCATAGAATGTGTATAGAATGTGTATAGAATGTGCATATAATGCGCATAGAATTAGTAATGGACGCATTGCATAGAGACAACTGTATCGGACTAATGGACGAATTGTATAGTGACAGATGTATCGGACTAATGGACGCATTGTATAGTGACAAATGTATCGGTCTAATGGACGCATTGTATAGTGACACATGTATCGGGCTATTCCAACCAGAGGTTAGACAAAAATACCCAAAAGTATGGGGGCATTGTACTTACTCCAAAATCCTGAAACAGATTAAATAAATAAAAATTAAACTTTTCTTAAAATTAAATTGTGCATTGGATCTTTTAATTGTCCGACTCGCTCCGGTACCTCACGCCAAGCGAGTTCCCCAGCTACACTACACACGTACAAACAGACCATACACGCACATAAGAGAGTCGGGTCGACACATATATATATTCTTTCTTGGAACAGATTGTCAGGTCATCGTTTTACGTTACAAAATAGAAGCTGACATTAATTTGTTATAAATTTACTATAATTGGATGCTCTATAATTATATAAGGCATACAATAAAAGCGAACATAAAATAGCAGTTATAGATGAATATTTCAAAAATTATGAACAAATACTCGTTATTTAAAAGAATAAATAAGATATTTAATTCTCGTTTATAGACATCGATATATGCGAGCATGTACATTACTAACTAAATACTAGTAGTAGTTCATATCATATATGTATTTGTAAATAAATAATTAAATAAATATTTAAATAAAAAATACTTTATGTTTCCTGTAGATCCTATAGTAATATTTCATTAACTTTGTGTTCCCGACATATCCTATAATATATTTAATTAACTTTGTGTTCCCGACATATCCTATAGTAATATTGCATTGACTTTGTGTTCCCGGCAGATCAGATAGAAATATTGCATTAACTTTGTGTTCCCGACAGATCCTATAGTAATATTGCATTGACTTTGTGTTCCCGGCAGATCAGATAGAAATATTTCATTAACTTTGTGTTCCCGACAGATCCTATAGTAGTATTGCATTGACTGTGTGTTCCCGGCAGATCAGATAGTAATATTTCATTAACTTTGTGTTCCCGACAGATCCTATAGTAATATTGCATTGACTTTGTGTTCCCGGCAGATCAGATAGAAATATTTCATTAACTGTGTGTTCCCGACAGATCCTATAGTAATATTGCATTGACTTTGTGTTTCCGGCAGATCAGATAGTAATATTTCATTAACTTTGTGTGTCCGACAGATCCTATAGTAATATTGCATTGACTTTGTGTTTCCGGCAGATCAGATAGTAATATTTAATTAACTTTGTGTTCCCGACAGATCCTATAGTAATATTTCATTAACTTTGTGTTCCCGACAGATCCTATAGTAATATTTCATTGACTTTGTGTTTCCGACATATCCTATAGTAATATTTCATTGACTTTGTGTTTCCATCAGATCCATAATATATTTCATTGACTTTGTGTTCCCGGCAGATCAGATAGCAATATTTAATTGACTTTGTGTTCCCGACAGATCCTATAGTAATATTGCATTGACTTTGTGTTCCCGGCAGATCCTATAGTAATATTGCATTGACTTTGTGTTCCCGACATATCCTATAGTAATATTTCATTAACTTTGTGTTTCCGACAGATCCTATAGTAATATTTCATTGACTTTGTGTTTCCGACATATCCTGTAGTAATATTTCATTGACTTTGTGTTTCCATCAGATCCATAATATATTTCATTGACTTTGTGTTCCCGGCAGATCAGATAGCAATATTTAATTGACTTTGTGTTCCCGACAGATCCTATAGTAATATTGCATTGACTTTGTGTTCCCGGCAGATCCTATAGTAATATTGCATTGACTTTGTGTTCCCGACATATCCTATAGTAATATTTCATTAACTTTGTGTTTCCGACAGATCCTATAGTAATATTTCATTGACTTTGTGTTTCCGACATATCCTGTAGTAATATTTCATTGACTTTGTGTTTCCATCAGATCCATAATATATTTCATTGACTTTGTGTTCCCGGCAGATCAGATAGCAATATTTAATTGACTTTGTGTTCCCGACAGATCCTATAGTAATATTTCATTAACTTTGTGTTTCCGGCAGATCCTATAGTAATATTGCATTGACTTTGTGTTCCCGACAGATCCTATAGTAATATTTCATTAAATGTGTGTTTCCGGCAGATCCTATAATATATTTCATTAACTTTGTGTTTCCGACAGATCCTATAATATATTTCATCAACTTTGTGTTTCCGGCAGATCCTATAATATATTTCATTGACTTTGTGTTCCTGGCAGATCAGATAGCAATATTTCATTGACTTTGTGTTCCCGACAGATCCTATAGTAATATTTAATTGACTTTGTGTTTCCGACAGATCCTATAGTAATATTTCATTGACTTTGTGTTCCCGACAGATCCTATAGTAATATTTCATTGACTTTGTGTTCCCGGCAGATCAGATAGCAATATTTCATTGACTTTGTGTATCCTGGCAGATCAAAAAGCAATATTTCATTGACTTTGTGTTCCCGGCAGATCAGATAGCAATATTTCATTGACTTTGTGTTTCCGGCAGACCCTATAGTAATATTTCATTGACTTTGTGTTCCAGGCAGATCAGATAGCAATATTTCATTGACTTTGTGTTTCCGACAGATCCTATAGTAATATTTCATTGACTTTGTGTTCCCGACAGATCCTATAGTAATATTACATTGACTTTGTGTTCCCGGCAGATCAGATAGCAATATTGCATTGACCTTGTGTATCCCGGCAGATCAGATAGCAATATTTCATTGACTTTGTGTATCCCGGCAGATCAGATAGCAATATTTCATTGACTTTGTGTTTCCGGCAGACCCTATAGTAATATTTCATTGACTTTGTGTTCCAGGCAGATCAGATAGCAATATTTCATTGACTTTGTGTATCCCGGCAGATCCTATAGTAATATTTCATTGACTGTGTGTTCCCGGCAGATCCTATAGTAATATTTCATTGACTTTTTGCATCCCGGCAGATCCTATAGTAATATTGCATTGACTTTGTGTTCCCGGCAGATCAGATAGCAATATTTCAGTTCACAAAATGCATTGCGTGCACGTGTCACGTATTTTATGCAAGTAATAATAAAACATGCCAAAAGCAATGTAGGCTCCACGTGTTTGCTATCATGTGTTTGCTATCATGTTGCTATCATGTGTTTGCTATCATGTGTTTGCTATCATGTGTTTGCTATCATGTGTCGTTACGGAGTTACGATAAGCCGAACGAGTCGTAGTCAAGAATATATGTTTACCGTACATTACACATACCTTAGGCCGGTGGGGCCTACGTGGCCGGGTGGATAAGGTATTTCAGATTGTCTACCCCTCACCGTTGTATGTTCGAATACCATGCATGCTTACTTGCGTACGGTTCTGCTAGAGTGCAGGGTGCCCGAGCCTGGCATACGACAAGGACAATGGGGCGTCGTTAAGTGATCTAAGGTTTAGTTGCGAGTTTAAACCCCAAACGCTATTAAGCACATATGTTAGGTTGGATGTACTTATTGAAATACTATTTGTATGGAATACTGAAACCTTATACTGGACATGTCATATACTGGACATGTCATATACTGGACATATCATATACTGGACGTATCATATACTGGACATATCATTACTGGACATGTCATATACTGGACATATCATATACTGGACATGTCATATACTGGACATGTCATATACTGGACATATCATATACCGGACGTGTCATATACTGGACATATCATATACCGGACATGTCATATACTGGACATATCATATACCGGACATGTCATATACTGGACATATCAGATCATATACTGGACATATCAGATCATATACTGGACATATCAGATCATATACTGGACATGTCATATACTGGACATATCATATACTGGACATGTCATATACTGGACATGTCATATACTGGACATGTCATATACTGGACATATCATATCATATACTGGACATATCAGATCATATACTGGACATATCATATACTGGACATATCATATACTGGACATATCATATACTGGACATATCATATACTGGACGTATCAGATCATATACTGGACATGTGATACTGGTCAGTGAATGTTCTCCTCATCCCGTACTCAGATCAATCAGTGAATAGAAATAAAGTGTTTGTTTATTATAGTTTCACCCCTATTGACAGGGCCAGACATTATTGACTTATGAGCCACATCTTATGAACATCAGTACTTCCAGAATCATATCCATGAAGGCCAGACGCCAAGCTGATCAGCAATCGGTAACCATTATTTAACTAGTTGGCGGCCTACCAACCGGCCATATGAGAACGAATCCCTTACGAGATTCGAACCTTTGACCTCCCGTTCCGTAGACGGACGACTTAACCACTAGGCCACGTTACTGTATATATACTAGAGGACATAGAAAACGCACACCTACATTATATACTAGAAGACATAGAAAACGCACACCTACATTATATACTAGAGGACATAGAAAACGCACACCTATATTATATACTAGAGGACTTAGAAACCGCACACCTACATTATATACTAGAGGACATAGAAAACGCACACCTATGTTATATACTAGAGGACATAGAAAACGCACACCTACATTATATACTAGAGGACATAGAAAACGCAAACCTACATTATATACTAGAGGACATAGAAAACGCACACCTACATTATATACTAGAGGACATAGAAAACGCACACATACGTTATATACTAGAGGACATAGAAAAAGCACACCTACATTATATACTAGAAGACATAGAAAACGCACACCTACATTATATACTAGAGGACATGGAAAACGCACACCTACATTATATGAGTATTATTACATGAACACGATATACGAAGGATTCCATCAAAGATATATCACATCTTTATTACAAAACACAAACTTAACAAATAAAAATATTCCAAAATGTTTAAAACTATGTATTTATATAGTTATTGTTTTTAATGTAAAAACACACTTATCCGATCCCGAAGTGTGCGTTTTTTATGTCCTCTAGTATATCATATTAATTGTTTTGTTTTTGGTCAGTGCCAGTATGTCATGTCATAGTAACAACAATGCTTTCTGTATGACATGTTTTAATTGATAGATCTTTCTTTTCATTCGGCTACTAATACCCTAATACAGCACAACATAACACTTCAGCAATGCCAAATAGATACTGCATGCTAATCCTCGGTTACTTCAGGATAATGATAGACATATACTGCAGTAATAGACCTGTGATATATATCCTCTTCATTATTCTGCCAATTAGTCTGGGCTTTGTTTAGAGAATGAACTGAGATGAGTGAGTATATGGTTTATTTATGTAGAAATATGTCTGCTATCAGATTGTAATGCTATAGAAACTGGTGAAATATCGAGCAATTCCTGTCTAAACTGATAATCGCTTGCTCATAAAGGATGACGATATGATAAACTAATACTAGTCCATGGTAACACGCTGGATTGGAGTCTCAGGTTCGATCCCCCGTCCGACTTTAAACCGAGGGCACGTGTCGGTGCTGTACACCGTGCACGTAAAAGAACCAGAGGATATTCTGGTATGGGTCTCTGTCTGGATCATTGCACTATCCTCCAAAAATCTAAAATAAACTAATATCTTCATGAGGCGTCGCTCATATAGCGGTAGCGACGATAAATAAACGTAAAACACACACTAAAATTTATAATATATAAAAGTACCAATATATAACAGGCTTGTTCACCTCGATAACGGAACGACTCAGTTTCCCTTCAGTGATTAAATCATTAACATTGTAAGCAAATGTTTCCGACAAACCACCTACTTACCAGAGACTTATTTAAACTAAACTGCAAACTAATTCTCTGACTCGCCTATACTCAACACTTAAGAAACACCCGCTAACTGTTACTGAACATCTTAAAAACGGGCATGACTAAAGTGTTGATGTCTGTCTGTGGTATATTGTCTGAAGTGTTGATGTCTGTCTGTGGTATATTGTCTGAAGTGTTGATGTCTGTCTGTGGTATATTGTCTGAAGTGTTGATGTCTGTCTGTGGTATATTGTCTGAAGTGTTGATGTTTGTCTGTGGTATATTGTCTGAAGTGTTGATGTTTGTCTGTGGTATATTGTCTGAAGTGTTGATGTCTGTCTGTGGTATATTGTCTGAAGTGTTGATGTTTGTCTGTGGTATATTGTCTGAAGTGTTGATGTCTGTCTGTGGTATATTGTCTGAAGTGTTGATGTCTGTCTGTGGTATATTGTTCCATTCCTGAATTCGGTTATTATGAAGACAATGTCTGGTAGCTGCAGTAGCAATGGTTTGGGACCGATTGCGCAAATGCGTGTTCGTGATATAGCGGTCTTGACAACACGTGTTGTAACACTCTGACGTCCACGGTGCGGTAAGTCGTTGGTGCGTCCTGTCGTTCGGAATCGAGTTCGTATTGCCACAATGGAACTTCCCATATGATTCTCTTGCAACGTCTTCCATCGACATGCCAATCGTCCGTTATGTCGACATACAAGCATCAAGCATGCCAACCGCCCGTTCTATCGACATACAAGCATCAAGCATGCCAATCGTCCGTTCTATCGACATACCAGCATCAAACATGCCAATCGTCCGTTCTGTCGACATGCCAGTATCAAACATGCCAATCGCCTGTTCTGTCGACATGCCAGTATCAAACATGCCAACCGCCCGTTCTGTCGACATGCCAGCATCAAACATGCCAATCGCCCGTTCTGTCGACATGCCAGCATCAAGCATGCCAATCGCCTTTTCTATCGACATGCAATAATCAATCTGTGTGTATCGCTATGAGGGTAGAAGCCAGACATTTCTTGACCTAAAATAATCAATAACCTTTATCAGAACATATTTATAAACTGCGTGGACATTGGTTTCCCGGAAATGCCAGCACTACATGTAAACACTCTTACCAATGTCAGTCTAGCCAACCGATATAATAGTGTTCGTATTTTCTTTTCTCATTTTAGAAGTCTGTTCGAAGGTTATATCCACTAACTTATACAGAAAGGCATTAGTCTGTGAGACCCACTACATCAATCCTTTCTAATCACACAGTTCCGGTTGATTTGTGTGAAAAACGTGCACGTGCAACACAAGTGTAATTTCCCCGACACTGACAGACTAACATGTCATGTCGTGGTTACTTCTTCCACCTACCTGAGAAACACTACAATGATATGTATTCATGTTATATCTGAGTGTAGAGCGGTCAAACCTGCAAGTTGACAGATGTAGGTTCAAAGCTCAGCATTGAGTACACTTCTTCAATCTAAATTAACTCATTGGCGACAAGAACATCGGATCAGCTCTGTAGTCGTGCTCACAACCAATATATCAACGGTTTGCAAGCTAGTTGTTGAACATCTAAGGACTAAGATTGAAGATGCAAAATATTTTATTGTTAACAACATTTTGTATATAGTTGCATTGTATGGATTTCCCTGTAGGCTGTAGTCAAGCATTTCTATCTGAAGAGGACTTGTTCCGTCAGTGTTTCAATGCTACAAATTGGTACTGTGTCCTGACTAGGGGCAATAAAGAACGTTCCACCCTGTCCCTTCTTAGCCTCTCCCTCGTACACGTTAGGCTGCCATGCCGGCCTGGCGTTCTGCACTTTAGGTAAGTATCAATGAGTCATCACTCATTCTGAACAGAGCGGGTTAAGATCTAGTTGTGAACTCCGTACGATTCCGTGTTCTGTGAACTCCGTACGATTCCGTGTTCTGACCGGAGTGGGATAAGAACTAGTTGTGAACTCCGTACGATTCCGTGTTCTGTGAACTCCGTACGATTCCGTGTTCTGACCGGAGTGGGATAAGAACTAGTTGTGAACTCCGTACGATTCCGTGTTCTGACCGGAGTGGGATAAGAACTAGTTGTGAACTCCGTACGATTCCGTGTTCTGTGAACTCCGTACGATTCCGTGTTCTGACCAGAGCGGGATATGGACTAGTTGTGAACTCCGTACGATTCCGTGTTCTGTGAACTCCATACGATTCCGTGTTCTGTGAACTCCGTAAGATTCCGTGTTCTGACCGGAGTGGGATATGGACTAGTTGTGAACTCCGTACGATTCCGTGTCTGACCGGAGTGGGATATGGACTAGTTGTGAACTCCGTACGATTCCGTGTTCTGACCGGAGTGGGATAAGAACTAGTTGTGAACTCCGTACGGTTCCGTGTTCTGACCGGAGTGGGATAAGAACTAGTTGTGAACTCCGTACGAACGTTACTCGACTTAGTTGACGTACAGACAACCGGGAAGTAGATGAAGAACAACGTAGTGTCACAAACTCTTCTTGTTCACGTATATTACTCTATGTTGCTTAGGCTCCAACCAGGGTATGTCCTATCGTAGACTCGCTGGTGTTGTCGATGGGTCTCTTCTGGTTCTATATATTACAATAATACTTCAACACCGTCTTTCGTTTCTCTCAATATAATATTTTTCTTTCGTTGTCTATCTTTATTTCTATAATATATTCATATAGGCTACTCAGCAATCTATAACGGCTATAACAGTTCGCGTCTTCTCATTTCACGCCTAATCAACGCTATAATGTGTTAGCGGTCTAGGGGTATACCGGGTAATTAGATGCAGCCTCTTTATTATCCGTAATTACTCTATTCCGATAATCTCATCAATGTTTTTGATTTAATAACTTTCATTCACTTTCGTCAATAAACAAATATACAATGTTCACCGAAACTATATTATGTTCCTTCTTATGGCTTGTTAAATGTGTTTATTTAAATACACGACTAATCTTTATAAGTTACGATTCTCAGAATGTCCAGAATCTCCAAGTATCATAGAGACAGATTATGTGTTCTATATAATCAAATTGCGATACACACTACTCACTTACTGGTGGTAGCCTAATGTGTTCTGATTTATTATTGTGTTTTACATTTATTTATCGTCGCTACCGGTTGCCCATATGAGCGACGCCGCCTGAAGAGATTAGTCATTTTAGATTTTTTGAGGATAGTGCAATGATATATTCCAGAGTCTCATTTGGTTCTTTTACGTGCACAGTGTAAGAACCGACACGAGACCTCGGGTTAAATTCGCATCTCAAAGACTTAATTTTATTAGTGTCAGACGGGGGACCGAACTTGTGATCCCTGGATTACCAGTCCAACGTGTTAACTAACAACTGGACTACAAATCCGTCTGTCTGGTGTAGTGTGTGCGTGTTTACGTTTATTTATCGTCGCAACCGGTTGCCCATATGAGCGACGCCTCCTGAAGGGATTAGTCATTTTAGATTTTTGGAGGATAGTGCAATGATACAGACAGAGCCTCCTCTGGATCTTTTACGTGCACGGTGTAGAGCACCGACACGAGACCTCGGTTTAAAATCACATCTGAATCCATGGATTACAGACGATTATGCATATGAAAACAATATATATGATATATATATATATGCATGGTAAACAAATGGCCATATTGAGAAATAGACTAATGTGTTTATATAATATATGACTTTTTATATATGACAATAATAAACATTTCGTGCAAATATGAATTGTGTGTATTTTGCACAGTAGTAACAACTGCAAGAACGTGCAGGTAATACCCGTTATGTTATATAAGCATTCTATAATACCCGTCATGTTATATACACATTCTATAATACCCGTTATGTTATATAAGCATTCTATAATACCCGTTATGTTATATAAGCATTCTATAATACCCGTTATGTTATATAAGCATTCTATAATATCCGTCATGTTATATAAGCATTCTATAATACCCGTTATGTTATATAAGCATTCTATAATACCCGTTATGTTATATAAGCATTCTATAATACCCGTCATGTTATATAAGCATTCTATAATATCCGTCATGTTATATAAGCATTCTATAATACCCGTTATGTTATATACACATTCTATAATATCCGTCATGTTATATAAGCATTCTATAATACCCGTTATGTTATATACACATTCTATAATATCCGTCATGTTATATAAGCATTCTATAATACCCGTTATGTTATATAAGCATTCTATAATACCCGTTATGTTATATAAGCATTCTATAATATCCGTCATGTTATATAAGCATTCTATAATACCCGTTAAAACACAAAACCAAAACACAAAACCCATGTTATATAAGCATTCTATAATACCCGTTATGTTATATAAGCATTCTATAATACCCGTCATGTTATATAAGCATTCTATAATATCCGTCATGTTATATAAGCATTCTATAATACCCGTTATGTTATATACACATTCTATAATATCCGTCATGTTATATAAGCATTCTATAATACCCGTTATGTTATATAAGCATTCTATAATATCCGTCATGTTATATAAGCATTCTATAATACCCGTTATGTTATATAAGCATTCTATAATACCCGTCATGTTATATAAGCATTCTATAATATCCGTTATGTTATATAAGCATTCTATAATACCCGTTATGTTATATAAGCATTCTATAATACCCGTTATGTTATATAAGCATTCTATAATACCCGTTATGTTATATAAGCATTCTATAATACCCGTCATGTTATATAAGCATTCTATAATACCCGTCATGTTATATAAGCATTCTATAATACCCGTCATGTTATATAAGCATTCTATAATACCCGTCATGTTATATAAGCATTCTATAATACCCGTCATGTTATATAAGCATTCTATAATACCCGTTATGTTATATACACATTCTATAATACCCGTCATGTTATATACACATTCTATAATACCCGTCATGTTATATACACATTCTATAATACCTGTCATGTTATATAAGCATTCTATAATACCCGTCATGTTATATACACATTCTATAATACCCGTTATGTTATATACACATTCTATAATACCCGTCATGTTATATACACATTCTATAATACCTGTCATGTTATATACACATTCTATAATACCCGTCATGTTATATAGGCATTCTATAATATCCTTCATGTTATATAGGCATTCTATAATATCCTTCGTGTTATATAAGCATTCTATAATACCCGTCATGTTATATAAGCATTCTATAATACCCGTCATGTTATATAAGCATTCTATAATACCCGTTATGTTATATACACATTCTATAATACCCGTCATGTTATATACACATTCTATAATACCTGTCATGTTATATACACATTCTATAATACCCGTCATGTTATATAGGCATTCTATAATATCCTTCATGTTATATAGGCATTCTATAATATCCTTCATGTTATATAGGCATTCTATAATACCCGTCATGTTATATAAGCATTCTATAATACCCGTCATGTTATATAAGCATTCTATAATACCCTTCGTGTTATATAAGCATTCTATAATACCCGTCATGTTATATAAGCATTCTATAATACCCGTCATGTTATATAAGCATTCTATAATACCCGTCATGTTATATAGGCATATTATAATATCCTTCATGTTATATAGGCATTCTATAATACCCGTCATGTTATATAGGCATATTATAATATCCTTCATGTTATATAAGCATTCTATAATACCCTTCATGTTATATAGGCATTCTATAATATCCTTCATGTTATATAGGCATTCTATAATATCCTTCATGTTATATAGGCATTCTATAATATCCTTCATGTTATATAGGCATTCTATAATATCCTTCATGTTATATAGGCATTCTATAATATCCTTCATGTTATATAGGCATTCTATAATATCCTTCATGTTATATAGGCATTCTATAATATCCTTCATGTTATATAGGCATTCTATAATACCCGCTATGTTATGTAATTGTAAATGTGTTTAGGATCAATGCACTAGACGTGTTTAGGACCAATGCACTAGCACTAGACGTGTTTAGGACCAATGCACTAGCACTATACGTGTTTAGGACCAATGCACTAGCACTAGACGTGTTTAGGACCAATGCACTAGCACTAGACTTGTTTAGGAACAATGCACTAGCACTAGACGTGTTTAGGACCAATGCACTAGCACTATACGTGTTTAGGACCAATGCACTAGCACTATACGTGTTTAGGACCAATGCACTAGCACTAGACGTGTTTAGGACCAATGCACTAGCACTATACGTGTTTAGGACCAATGCACTAGCACTAGACGTGTTTAGGACCAATGCACTAGCACAAGACGTGTTTAGGACCAATGCACTAGCACTATACGTGTTTAGGACCAATGCACTAGCACTAGACGTGTTTAGGACCAATGCTCTAGCACTAGACGTGTTTAGGACCAATGCACTAGCACTAGACGTGTTTAGGACCAATGCTCTAGCACTAGACGTGTTTAGGACCAATGCACTAGCACTATACGTGTTTAGGACCAATGCACTAGCACTATACGTGTTTAGGACCAATGCATTAGCACTAGACGTGTTTAGGACCAATGCTCTAGCACTAGACGTGTTTAGGACCAATGCACTAGCACTAGACGTGTTTAGGACCAATGTACTAGCATTATACGTGTTTAGGACCAATGCACTAGCACTAGACGTGTTTAGGACCAATGCACTAGCACAAGACGTGTTTAGGACCAATGCACTAGCACTATACGTGTTTAGGACCAATGCACTAGCACTAGACGTGTTTAGGACCAATGCTCTAGCACTAGACGTGTTTAGGACCAATGCACTAGCACTAGACGTGTTTAGGACCAATGCACTAGCACTATGCGTGTTTAGGACCAATGCACTAGCACTATACGTGTTTAGGACCCATGCATTAGCACTAGACGTGTTTAGGACCAATGCTCTAGCACTAGACGTGTTTAGGACCAATGCACTAGCACTAGACGTGTTTAGGACCAATGCACTAGCACTAGACGTGTTTAGGACCAATGCACTAGCACTATACGTGTTTAGGACCAATGCACTAGCACTAGACGTGTTTAGGACCAATGTACTAGCACTAGACGTGTTTAGGACCAATGCACTAGCACTAGACGTGTTTAGGACCAATGCACTAGCACTAGACGTGTTTAGGACCAATGCACTAGCACTAGACGTGTTTAGGACCAATGCTCGATGGACAGACATGTTGGTTAATAAGAATTTAATAAGAATATCTCCTAATAATCAATACACACAATTTGTTTCAAATACTATACTAGCTCGTTGTATCTCAATTGAATGTCTGACAGTTGTGAAATAACTAATTATACACAGTCTCAAACACTTGTTCAATGAAAGAACGATATGGTAGGATATCATGTTTCCTTAAAATTATACAGCATGTTTGATTTCTGACACTCATAGTCCGACGAGATTGTAGCTGTATTAGAACTATCAATTTAAGCCGACAGTTCTCTCATTCAGATATCGCTACTCAAGTGACACATGATGAGGGTATCTCCAACTGTCAAAGTTCATAGCGACACGCAATCTTCGGAATATCTTAAGAACAATCATCGACAAAAGTAGTTTAGTCAGCTAGAGACAATGCCAGTCAATTTGTACTGAGATATTGTTCTCCTGCTGCTATGTGAACCTTGAGATACTTGCACAATAATTTGCAACGCAAAATAAATCAGAAGCTGAATATGGAAACTACATGTTAAATGTATGCTTGAAAACGAACAACTCAATTAATCGGATGTTTTGTCGTACTTGGGTAGAACAGGACGTCCGTGCATGGCTAGAATAGGACGTCCGTGCATGGCTAGAACAGGACGTCCGTGCATGGCTAGAACAGGACGTCCGTGCATGGCTAGAACAGGACGTCCGTGCATGGCTAGAACAGGACGTCCGTGCATGGCTAGAACAGGACGTACGTGCATGGCTAGAACAGGACGTCCGTGCATGGCTAGAACAGGACCGGCGCTGATGGGTAGCCCAGGACGTCCGTGCATGGCTAGAACAGGACGTACGTGCATGGCTAGAACAGGACGTCCGTGCATGGCTAGAACAGGACCGGCGCTGATGGGTAGCCCAGGACGTCCGTGCTGGCTAGAACAGGACGTCCGTGCATGGGTACCCAGGACGTCCGTGCATGGCTACAGGACGTCCGTGCATGGCTAGAACAGTGCATGGCTAGAACAGGACGTCCGTGCATGGCTAGAACAGGACGTCGTGCATGGCTAGAACAGGACGTCCGTGCATGGCTAGAACAGGACGTCCGTGCATGGCTAGAACAGCGTGCATGGCTAGAACAGTGTGCATGGCTACAGGACGTCCGTGCATGGCTAGAACAGGACGTCCGTGCATGGCTAGAACAGGACGTAGCGTGCATGGCTAGAACAGGACAGGGACGTACGTGCATGGCTAGAACAGGACGTCCGTGCATGGCTAGAACAGGACGTCCGTGCATGGCTAGTGCATGGCTAGAACAGGACGTCCGTGCATGGCTAGTGCATGGCTAGTCCGTGCATGGCTAGACACATGCGGACGTACGTGCATGGCTAGAACAGGACGTCGTGCATGGCTAGAACAGGACGTCCGTGCATGGCTAGAACAGGACGTCCGTGCATGGCTAGAACAGGACGTCCGTGTGCATGGCTAGAACAGGACGTCCGTGCATGGCTAGAACAGGACGTCCGTGCATGGCTAGAACAGGACGTCCGTGCATGGCTAGAACAGGACGTCCGTGCATGGCTAGAACAGGACGTTCGTGCATGGCTAGAACAGGACGTCCGTGCATGGCTAGAACAGGACGTACGTGCATGGCTAGAACAGGACGTCCGTGCATGGCTAGAACAGGACGTGCACGGACGTCCGTGCATGGCTAGAACAGGACGTCCGTGCATGGCTAGAACAGGACGTCCGTGCATGGCTAGAACAGGAGTCCGTACGTGCATGGCTAGAACAGGACGTCCGTGCATGGCTAGAACAGGACGTATGTGCATGGCTAGAACAGGACGTAGTGCATGGCTAGAACAGGACGTCCGTGCATGGCTAGAACAGGACGTCCGTGCATGGCTAGAACAGGACGTCCGTGCATGGCTAGAACAGGACGTCCGTGCATGGCTAGAACAGGACGTCCGTGCATGGCTAGAACAGGACGTCCGTGCATGGCTAGAACAGGACGTCCGTGCATGGCTAGAACAGGACGTCCGTGCATGGCTAGAACAGGACGTCCGTGCATGGCTAGAACAGGACGTCCGTGCATGGCTAGCAGGACGTCCGTGCATGGGTAGAACAGGACGTCCGTGCATGGCTAGAACAGGACGTACGTGCATGGCTAGAACAGGACGTGCATGGCTAGAACAGGATGTCATGGCTAGAACAGGACGTACGTGCATGGCTAGAACAGGACGTCCGTGCATGGCTTGGTAGAACAGGACGTCCGTGCATGGCTAGAACAGGATGTCCGTGGGTGGCTAGAACAGGACGTCCGTGCATGGCTAGAACAGGATGTCAGTGCATGGCTAGAACAGGACGTCCGTGCATGGGTAGAACAGGACGTCCGTGCATGGCTAGAACAGGACGTCCGTGCATGGCTAGAACAGGACGTCCGTGCATGGGTAGCCAGGGACGTCCGTGCATGGGTAGCCCAGGACGTCCGTGCATGGGTAAACAGGACGTCCGTGCATGGCTAGAACAGGACGTCCGTGCATGGCTAGAACAGGACGTCCGTGCATGGCTAGAACAGGACGTCCGTGCATGGGTAGCCCAGGACGTCCGTGCATGGGTAGCCCAGGACGTCCGTGCATGGGTAGCCAGGACGTCCGTGCATGGGTAGCCCAGGACGTCCGTGCATGGCTAGAACAGGACGTCCGTGCATGGCTAGAACAGGACGTCCGTGCATGGGTAGCCCAGGACGTCCGTGCATGGGTAGGACGTCCGTGCATGGCTAGAACAGGACGTAGCCATACGTGCATAGGACGTCCGTGCATGGCAGTCCGTGCATGGCCCATGGCTAGAACAGGACGTCCGTGCATGGGTAGCATCCGTGCTATACAGGATGTCATGGCTAGAACAGGTGCATGGCTATGAACAGGACGTCCGTGGACGTCCGTGCATGGCTAGAACAGGACGTACCGTGTGCTAGAACAGGACGAACAGGACGTCCGTGCATGGCTAGGAACGGACGTCCGTGCATGGCTAGAACATGGCTAGAACAGGACGTCCGTGCATGGCTAGAACAGGACGTCCGTGCATGGCTAGAACAGGACGTCCGTGCATGGCTAGAACAGGACGTCCGTCCGTGCATGGCTAGAACAGGACGTCCGTGCATGGCTAGAACAGGACGTCCGTGCATGGCTAGAACAGGACGTCCGTGCATGGCTAGTCCGTGCATGGCTAGAACAGGACGTCCGTGCATGGCTAGAACAGGACAGGACGTCCGTGCATGGCTAGAACAGGACGTCCGTGCATGGCTAGAACAGGACGTCCGTGCATGGCTATGAACAGGACGTCCGTGCATGGCTAGAACAGGACGTCCGTAGAACAGGACGTGGCATATGCAAGAACAGGACGTCCGTGCATGGCTAGAACAGGACGTCCGTGCACATGGCTAGAACAGGACGTCCGTGCATGGCTAGAACAGGACGTCCGTGCATGGCTAGAACAGGACGTCCGTGCATGGCTAGAATGGCTAGAACAGGACGTCCACGTCCATGGCTAGAACAGGACGTCCGTGCATGGCTAGAACAGGACGTCCGTTGCATTGGTAGCCCAGGACGTCCGTGCATGGGTAGCCCAGGACGTCTGTGCATGGGTAGCCCAGGACGTCCGTGCATGGCTAGAACAGGACGTACGTGCATGGCTAGAACAGGACGTACGTGCATGTCTAGAACAGGACGTCCGTGCATGGCTAGAACAGGACGTCCGTGCATGGGTAACCCAGGACGTCCGTCCATGGGTAGACCAGGACGTCCGTACATGGCTAGAACAGGACGTCCGTGCATGGCTAGAACATGACGTCCGTGCATGGCTAGAACAGGACGTCCGTGCATGGGTAGCCCAGGACGTCCGTGCATGGGTAGCCCAGGACGTCCGTGCATGGGTAGCCCAGGACGTCCGTGCATGGCTAGAACAGGACGTCCGTGCATGGCTAGAACAGGACGTCCGTGCATGGCTAGAACAGAACGTCCGTGCATGGCTAGAACAGGATGTCCGTGCATGGCTAGAACAGGATGTCCGTGCATGGCTAGAACAGGATGTCCGTGCATGGCTAGAACAGGATGTCCGTGCATGGCTAGAACAGGACGTCCGTGCATGGCTAGAACAGGACGTCCGTGCATGGCTAGAACAGGACGTCCGTGCATGGCTAGAACAGGATGTCCGTGCATGGCTAGAACAGGACGTCCGTGCATGGCTAGCCCAGTACGTCCGTGCATGGGTAGCCCAGGACGTCCGTGCATGGTTAGAACAGGACGTCCGTGCATGGCTAGAACAGGACGTCCGTGCATGGCTAGAACAGGACGTCCGTGCATGGGTAGCCCAGGACGTCCGTGCATGGGTAGCCCAGGACGTCCGTGCATGTCTAGAACAGGACGTACGTACATGGCTAGAACAGGACGTCCGTGCATGGCTAGAACAGGACGTACGTACATGGCTAGAACAGGACGTCCGTGCATGGCTAGAACAGGACGTGTGTGCATGGCTAGAATAGGACGTCCGTGCATGGCTAGAACAGTACGTACGTACATGGCTAGAACATGACGTCCGTGCATGGCTAGAACAGGACGTCCGTGCATGGCTAGAACAGGACGTACGTACATGGCTAGAACAGGACGTCCGTGCATGGCTAGAACAGGACGTCCGTGCATGGCTAGAACAGGACGTACGTGCATGGCTAGAACAGGACCGCCGCTGATGGGTAGCCCAGGACGTACGTGCATGGCTAGAACAGGACGCCCGTGCATGGCTAGAACAGGACGTCCGTGCATGGCTAGAACAGGACGTACGTACATGGCTAGGACAGGACGTACGTGCATGGCTTGAACAGGACAGCCGCTGATGGGTAGCCCAGGACGTACGTGCATGGCTAGAACAGGACGTCCGTGCATGGTTAGAACAGGACGTCCGTGCATGGCTAGAACAGGACGTACGTACATGGCTATAACAGGACGTACGTGCATGGCTAGAACAGGACCGCCGCTGATGGGTAGCCCAGGACGTACGTACATGGCTAGAATAGGACGTCCGTGCATGGCTAGAACAGGATGTCCGTGCATGGCTAGAACAGGACCGCCGCTGATGGGTAGCCCAGGACGTACGTGCATGGCTAGAACAGGACGTCCGTGCATGGCTAGAACAGGACCGCCGCTGATGGGTAGCCCAGACGTACGTATATGGCTAGAACAGGAGGTACGTGCATGGCTAGAACAGGACGTACGTGCATGGCTAGACCAGGACGTCCGTGCATGGGTAGCCTAGGACGTCCGTGCATGGATAGCCCAGGACGTCCGTGCATGGATAGCCCAGGAAGTACGTGCATGGGGGATTGGCAGTCACATTGTGAGCTGGAGTGGGTGGGGGATTGGCAGTCACATTGTGAACTGGAGTGGGTGGGGGATTGGCAGTCACATTGTGAACTGGAGTGGGTGGGGATTGGCAGTCACATTGTGAACTGGAGTGGGTGGGGGATTGGCAGTCACATTGTGAACTGGAGTGGGTGGGGATTGGCAGTCACATTGTGAACTGGAGTGGGTGAGGGATTGGCAGTCACATTGTGAACTGGAGTGGGTGGGGATTGGCAGTCACATTGTGAACTGGAGTGGGTGGGGGATTGGCAGTCACATTGTGAACTGGAGTGGGTGGGGTATTGGCAGTCACATTGTGAACTGGAGTAGGTGAGGGATTGGCAGTCACATTGTGAACTGGAGTGGGTGGGGGATTGACAGTCACATTGTGAACTGGAGTGGGTGGGGGATTGGCAGTCACATTGTGAACTGGAGTGGGTGGGGGATTGGCAGTCACATTGTGAACTGGAGTGGGTGGGGGATTGGCAGTCACGTTGCTACTGCTAACTTAGTTAGCCTGCTGAGTTTATCACTGCTTACAATACGACCTCAGGGACGCACTATTTATGTTGCTCGACATTATATGTCGGGTTTCGAACCCCTGGTCATTCATGTGTGTCATACCATTGGCCCTAACATAGTGGGGTGTGTACCACCCTGAGATTTCAGTTGCATTGCAAATGTCTCTCATAACCCCACTATATGTACGCTTAGCAAGCGGCGAGTTGTTTGAACACAACTTTAACAAGCAAACATTGTTCTCTAGTTTAATTTGATATTAGGTTTAGTAAATGTCTAGCCTTACTTTAAAATTTAATTTAACTCTTTCACCGCCAATGTCGCATAAAAGCGACTTTGTAAAATAGTAGAGAACCCGATCGGACAGAACAGAACATGCCGTCTGATCAGGCTATATGCTGATTGCTCTTCAGACAGTGGAGCTGAAGCACATTTCCGAATAGCAAATAACATAGATCCTGATCAGACGCGGCGTTACGTTACATGCTCTGAATTTATTCGGCGCTGAAAGAGTTAAATCTATAGAGTTTTAAGAATAAAATTATGATAAATACATTTGATAGCTGAATTTAAAAAAGCAATTTTATTAAGATATGTACAGTCCAACTCTCTAGAGCAAACACCATCCGGATACATCGAGATTGGTTATTGTAGAGAGGTTGTTGTTCTAGGGAGGTTCAACTTTTTGAAGTCTGGAAATGCGCGAATAGTCAGTTTATAGTCGGTGGCTCATACTAAATTGAATATTGAGTATACAGAATGGGGTCCTATGTACAATTGTACTTTCGGTAAATATTCAAAAAAAAATCTAAAATTCTAAAACTGACTCAAAGCATTGAAAATTCAACTTCTTTTTAATGCATATAACTATACAGTATACATCAGTCTGAAACTAAACAGATTTTATGTTTCCTTAAAATAGTCACTGATTTTACTCTGAGTTAACATGTTACGGATGGTTAAATCAGTTAGATGTGCATTTACATCCATCACAGAGTTCAGTAACTTGGCATCTCCTTTACTGCATGCAAAGTCCTTCAGTCTATATGCCATTTCTCGTGCTTCAATTAAGGAACAAACAGATACAGTCTCCTTGACTCCCACATCCTCGGGTTCACTAGCACTAGCACTATCATTATCATCCTGTAAAAGTTCACTTGCAGGTCGATTCCAGTCTACTGATTCTGTGTCGCATGTTGGAATTTCCTCATTAACCAAATCAGTAAGTTTAGGGCCATAGATAGATTCAGCCCGTGCTAGGAAACACAAAGGAGGTGAGGTTTGTGGAGGTTGGACTGTAGGTTCGATGCTAGACTTATGCTCAATAGGCCTGGACGTTCCACTTCTGGTCTGCTACTTTAGGTAACAGTTTAATGTACGATTTGCTGACATGAATGCTACGTCATTGACACTATCTAGTTTACACCCTATATCTGACAGGTGTCTGTTAACGCCTGACCTAATGTGTTTTAGTGTGTTCTTATGATACAGCTTAGCTGAATTTCCGAGCTGTTTTGTCCTATAAGCCGTCTCTCATGGGGATGCCTCACAGTAAAATCTACGAAGAATATTGCAGAGTTCCTCACATTCAATATT
The DNA here is from genome assembly GCA_014843695.1 of Archivesica marissinica. Classification (NCBI taxonomy): domain Eukaryota; kingdom Metazoa; phylum Mollusca; class Bivalvia; order Venerida; family Vesicomyidae; genus Archivesica; species Archivesica marissinica. The sequence goes on from CM026390.1 coordinate 106,419,486, forward strand.
GTAGATATCAATACCCTTGCCCTATATACTTTGGTACCAGTCTAAAACAAAAATAATACACAATTATGAGAAATGTGGTGTGTTTGGAAATACTCAATTTCGAGACTTTAAAATTTCGACTTGATTTACGATGTTGAATAATTATATTATTATTGTCTATGCAATTCTTACAACTTGTATTATTAATTACTCTCGAGACGTTCGAGGGAACGCTCTACCACGATGATATATTTGCATTCCAATACTTCTCAACGTTTCTGTTCACCTATTTTGGAACGGGTCCGCTACTGGTCAGATTGGGAACGGGTTCGGTACTGGTCAGATTTGGAACGGGTCCGGTACTGGTCAGATTGGGAACGGGTCCGGTACTGGTCAGATTGGGAACGGGTCCGGTACTGGTCAGATTGGGAACGGGTCCGGTACTGGTCAGATTGGGAACGGGTCCGGTACTGCTCAGATTGGGAACGGGTCCGGTACTGGTCAGATTGGGAACGGGTCCGGTACTGGTCAGATTGGGAACGGGTCCGGTATGGTCAGATTGGGAACGGGTCCGGTACTGGTCAGATTGGGAACGGGTCCGGTACTGGTCAGATTGGGAACGGGTCCGGTACTGGTCAGATTGGGAAACTCTGAATCGCGAAAGCATGCAAATGGGGGAGGTGAGTCGCGAACGAATGCTAATTGGGGAAGGAATCAGTGGTAAAGTAGGAAACAATATAGCTTGTGGCAATTGGGAGCAGGTCCTCTTACGGAACCTGTCCAATGAAGGGCGAACAAGATTTCTTCATTATAATATATATATATAGGTTAATACAGTTGTTAGTGAGGCTAATTTTCGTGGAGCTACCAGAACAGTGAATATAGCTAAAATAACACGCACTATTTACAATATCAGTTTTTCTGTTATTATTTGCAGTTAGGTGGTGGTGGTGAAAAAGAAACTATAACTTTAGAGTATATGTGCATTGATTGTATGCGGACTATTCACTGGTTTCTAACCATTGCGCATGTAACAATAGATATATTGTGGAGACCACGAAAGAATTCCACTTTCGCAGATTTCGAACCACCAGCTCCGAAACCTAACATCACATAGCAGTCAATGGCGTAGCTAACGACTTTTAATGTGCAATGAATCAAGTGTTGTCATATATTGTGAGAAAACAACGTGTCCTGTGACATGGATATGTGTGCATTGACTGAAACAAGCGCCTGTGTAGGGAACATATACTTTTACGGGACATATTGATATAATGTAGATCGAACATTATACATATACTTTACCTTCAAGACGTTTTACAGCCCACTTTGTTTTTTAATCTTGATTTGCTTCTTCAATGTTGTCACTTTCCGATGTGTCCTTGTGGATAAACCTGCCAGTGCTGGGTGCAGCGACACTATCTGTTGTTGACGGTTCTACAGATGTCACAGATTCTGTTTCGTATGGTTCAGCAGAAGCCCTAGTCTGTGTTCCTGTCTGTCGAGTGTTAACCAATTTACTTCTGGCAAGATGCTATTATCAGAAACTCAATGCGGTCCAATTAAAGATCTCGGTATTGATATATATTTATATGACTGACCAGGCAAAATATATCGACGCCTGTTCCCAGGCTACAGAAGCCGCTGCTTCTTGAAACTCGTGGATTTTGAGCTGGATGTTGTTTCCATCATACACAAGCATTGTCGTTAGTATTGATTGTTTCATTTCTACATAATTCAATATAATATGAAAATGTATCAGTGAAATTGTGTATATGTGTGTATGTGTGTATTATGTGTGTAGATGTATAAGTATACACACATAATATATTATAGTGCAGATGTGTCAAAAGTTCTATGTTCCATTTCATCTGTTCATTTTGTTATCAATTGTCTGTGTTTATTATGTACATGTATCTCATCATATGGTGGAATAAAAGATATCTATCTATCTATCTATTATCTCGATTGATCATTATAAACCTGTCTGACAGAGATAGCATCAAATAAACGCTAAACTGAGCACTGTACCAACTCTATAGCCAAATAAACTATCTGACGAATGAGTATGTTATTAACTGTGAATTCAGTCTGAACGGTTTTGGAATAATCTATTATTGCATCACAAACATTTATTTAGTGTTTATGTAGTTGGACATTGTCTGCATCGTGATCCCCAGTCAATACTTGCGAGAGTTCCACTAAACTCCGTGTTCAGTTGGTTTCATACATCAACGGTGCAACGCATGTCGCAGTAGGCCTAACACCATACCCCATGACTTCCACCCGACCTTACATTCCTAGACATTAATGCGTGTGGTTTACGTTTATTTATCTTCGCTATCGGTTACCCATATGAGCGATGCCTCCTGAAGAGACGGTTACCCATATGAGCGACGCCTCCTGAAGAGACGGTTACCCATATGAGCGACGCCTCCTGAAGAGACGGTTATCCATATGAGCGACGCCTCCTGAAGAGACTAGTCATTTAGTTTAGATGTTTGGAGGATAGTGCAATGATACAGACATATGTTTGGAGGATAGTGCAATGATACAGACATAGACCCATTCCATGCGTGCGTGTGGAGATGTTTGGAGGATAGTGCAATGATACAGACAGGATAGTGCAATGATACAGACAGAGACTCATTCCAGCGTCTCTTCTGGTTATTTTACGTGCACGGTGTAAAGCACAGTCACGAGACCTCGGTTTAAAGTCCCCTCTGAAAGACAATTTTATTAGTTTCAGACGGAGGATCGAACCTGCGATCCCTGAATTACCAGTCCAACGTGTTAACCATTGGACTACAGTCTGAAATGAATTATTAAACCAATACACTACATAAACACTACATAAACACTACATAAACACTACCAACGAATAAATGGCAATTTTAAGATTGCTGTCTCAGATAATTAAAATAACAAGGAATGTTCATGCTTCCGAGCTCGGTACTTGTTTCTCTTTAATATAATAATGATTCGTATCTCCTCTACCACTATTACATCTCGTGCACAAACCTCGGACTATGTGCTGTTCACATAACGTCAGTTAGAGACCTACTCTATATGGTTTCCCCTCCCACGTCCGTCGATGTTCTAGGATATTACATCTCTGATTACCAATCTCCGTAACAGACCTATGCTATCTCTCACACAAACAATGTATGTGCTTTTCCCATAGCGTCGGTAAGGAACCTTGACTATCTTGAACACACTTCTCGCGCAGACGGTTATTTTTGATTGCAATGATAAATAATAATGAAAGCAAAACCCTGGAGATATAAATTAACATGTCCACCAGCATGTTCGCCAGTATGTTCTCTGTTATATGTGTCACATTTGCTTTATTTGGTTGCATCTTGTAACATTCAAGTTTCCTGTGTTTTCTATTTGATGAGATAGAAACTGATTGATGCAACCAATAATTCAAACTAGTTGGTCGTTCCTTCCGACCTTACAGCTTAATGCCTTCATCTCGTCATATCCACATTGATGGAGCTGTACCGACCTTACAGCATAATGCCTTCATCTCGTCATATCCACATTGATGGAGCTGTACCGACCTTACAGCATAACGCCTTCATCTCGTCATATCCACATTGATGGAGCTGTACCGACCTTACAGCTTAATGCCTTCATCTCGTCATATCCACATTGATGGAGCTGTACCGACCTTACAGCATAACGCCTTCATCTCGTCATATCCACATTGATGGAGCTGTACCGACCTTACAGCATAACGCCTTCATCTCGTCATATCCACATTGATGGAGCTGTACCGACCTTACAGCTTAATGCCTTCATCTCGTCATATCCACATTGATGGAGCTGTACAATTGCTTGCGGTTTTGGCATACTTCAGTTATGTTGGCTGTCCGATTAGCGCAGTGGTTAGCACGCTCGTTTCTCACCAGTGCAACCCGGGTTTGATCCTCGGACCGGGATGTATGTGAGATGGTACGGTAGTCGCCAGATCGGACAGGTGGGTTTTCTCCGGGTACTCCGGTTTCCTCCCACACGAATGACCACATACATTTAACGCTTCCATCCCCGCCAACGAGAGTGTTTAATATACATTTTAGAACTTGCATTGCAATCGTTAAGCGGCAGTAAAACTGTTATTATAGTTGACATATCCTGCTCAATAGTTTGAAATGGTAGGATTTAGTAACCCGTCGAAGATAGACTCATATTAATAACATGATTACTTTTGCCTTATTTTATAGTCTGCAGATCCTAAATAATTGTAATTATATATTCATTGAGTGGCCATTATATGAATTGTGTAACTGCCTGAAGTACATCCCCTCATTAGCTAGCATGCATGACATTAACGCATTACAGACAACAGTGAGTTGTTCCTGACGTTAACAGCTTATTAGATGACAAGCCACGTAATCTTGTTACGTTCCGAGAATATTCCTCTTGTTAGTTCTTGATTATAAGATATTCCAGACTGGGCGCCGACCAGTTCATTCATATCTGGCTGCATTGTGACGGAAGCTTATCCACATTCATATCTGACTGCATTGTGACGGAAGCTTATCCACATTCATATCTGGCTGCATTGTGACGGAAGCTTATCCACATTCATATATGGCTGCATTGTGACGGAAGCTTATCCACATTCATATATGGCTGCATTGTGACGGAAGCTTATCCACATTCATATCTGGCTGCATTGTGACGGAAGCTTATCCACATTCATATCTGGCTGCATTGTGACGGAAGCTTATCCACATTCATATCTGGCTGCATTGTGACGGAAGCTTATCCACATTCATATCTGGCTGCATTGTGACGGAAGCTTATCCACATTCATATCTGGCTGCATTGTGACGGAAGCTTATCCACATTCATATCTGGCTGCATTGTGACGGAAGCTTATCCACATTCATAACGATTGTATACATGTATATACGCTTAATAAGTGTAGTTCCTTCTCGACATCGGCGGCATACGTGACCTATGTAACGCCCGTGATATGCAGGATGTGCACGGTAATGCGTGCTCTATGTGATATGCACATCCATTAGCTTAAAATATCACAGTAAGAATTTCATTCAGAAACAGTAAATACAAACATCTATGCAAAACACCGTACGGGCATATACTGATATCGACTTGTTGCAGTGTATCGAGGGATAGACCTACGTATAACGTACGATAGCGGCCCGTTTCAATGCTTATATACATTTATTTTTTTATCTCGGTTGCGAAACAATCTTACGTTTCGGGAAGGGCCGTAACTCATGTTGCTAGAACATGTTGCCCGACCCGTTTGCCTTTATTTAATGTGTCATGTTTTGTATTAACATGCATATGTAAAACGTATGGAGCAATAAAATATGATAAACTAAACAATTTTACAATGCATGATCTAAGTATACATTCGTAACGACTCCAGCTGGGTACGAACCCCGGCCTCTAACACCTGAGGCGAACGCACTATTACTGCACTATCACGACTTCCATGGTTCAAAGACTAAATACTGGCATCGTACCGACATTGGTTTCAAGATAAAGTATATGCATTGTATTGGAACTGCGGTAAGTGGCCCTGAAACGTTTGTGCTGGAACAGCTTAGGGCGAGATTAGCACCTGATCCAACAACATTCTCCTTGGCAGAGGTTGATTATGAGCTATAATTAACGTGCATGCACACTCCATTAAATGGAAAATATGTGAAATCCCAGGAATCTCACAAAAGATGTAATGATTATAATCATAGACACTGAGCAATGTCAACTACCGGTGTCACCATGACCGCTCACTGAGCAATGTCAACTACCGGTGTCACCATGACTGCTCACTGAGCAAGGTCAACTACCGATGTCACCATGACTGCTCACTGAGCAAGGTCAACTACCGGTGTCACCATGAGTGCTCACTGAGCAAGGGCAACTACCGGTGTCACCATGACTGCTCACTGAGCAAGGTCAACTACCGGGTCACCATGACGGCTCACTGAGCAAGGTCAACTACCGGTGTCACCATGACTTCTCATTGAGCAAGGGCAACTACCGGTGTCACCATGACTGCTCACTGAGCAAGGTCAACTACCGGTGTCACCATGACTGCTCACTGAGCAAGGTCAACTACCGGTGTCACCTTGACTGCTCACTGAGCAAGGTCAACTACCAGTGTCACCATGACTGCTAACTGAGCAATGTCAGCTACCGGTGTCACCATGACTGCTCACTGAGCAAGGTCAACTACCGGTATAACCATGACTGCTCACTGAGCAAGGTCAACTACCGGTATAACCATGACTGCTCACTGAGCAAGGTCAACTACGGTGTCACCTTGACTGCTCACTGAGCAAGGTCAACTACCAGTGTCACCATGACTGCTAACTGAGCAATGTCAACTACCGGTGTCACCATGACTGCTCACTGAGCAATGTCAACTACCGGTGTCACCATGACTGGTCACTGAGCAAGGTCAACTACCGGTATAATCATGACTGCTCACTGAGCAAGGTCAACTACCGGTGTCACCTTGACTGCTCACTGAGCAAGGACAACTATCGGCATAACCATGACTGATCACTGAGCAAGGTCAACTACCGGTGTCACCTTGACTTCTCACTGAGCAATGTCAACTACCGATGTCACCATGACTGCTCATTGAGCAAGGTCAACTACCGGTGTCACCTTGACTGCTCACTGAGCAAGGTCAATTACTGGTATAACCATGACTGCTCACTGAGCAAGGTCAACTACCGGTGTCACCATGACTGCTCAATGAGCAAGGTCAACTACGGTATAACCATGACTGCTCACTGAGCAAGGTCAACTACCGGTATAACCATGACTGCTCACTGAGCAAGGTCAACTACCGGTATAACCATGACTGCTCACTGAGCAAGGTCAACTACGGAGTCACCTTGACTGCTCACTGAGCAAGGTCAACTACCGGTGTCACCATGACTGCTCACTGAGCAAGGACAACTACCGGTGCCACCATGACTGCTCACAGAGCAAGGTCAACTACCGGTGTCACAATGACTGCTCACTGAGCAATTTCAACTACCGGTATAACCATGACTGCTCACTGAGCAAGGTCAATTACCGGTGTCACCTTGACTGCTCACTGAGCAAGGTCAACTACCGGTGTCACCATGACTGCCCACAGAGCAAGGTCAACTACCGGTATAACCATGACTGCTCACTGAGCAAGGTCAACTACTGGTGTCACCATGACTGCTCACTGAGCAAGGTCAACTACCAGTATAACTATGACTGCTCACTGAGCAATGTCAACTACCGGTGTCACCATGACTGCTCACTGAGCAAGGTCAACTACCGGTGTCACCATGACTGCTCACTGAGCAATGTCAACTACCGGTGTCACCATGACTGCTCACAGAGCAAAGTCAACTACCGGTATAACCATGACTGCTCACTGAGCAAGGTCAACTACCGGTGTCACCATGACTGCTCACTGAGCAAGGTCAACTACCGGTGTCACCATGACTGCTCACTTAGCAAGGTCAACTACCGGTATAACTATGACTGCTCACTGAGCAAGGACAACTACCGGTATAACCATGACTGCTCACTGAGCAATGTCAACTACCGGTGTCACTATGACTGCTCACTGAGCAAGGTCAACTACCGGTGTCACCATGACTGCTCACTGAGCAAGGTCAACTACCGGTATAACTATGACTGCTCACTTAGCAAGGTCAACTACCGGTGTCACCATGACTGCTCACTGAGCAAGGACAACTACCGGTGTCACCATGACTGCTCACTGAGCAAGGTCAACTACCGGTGTCACCTTGACTGCTCACTGAGCAAGGACAACTACCGGTGTCACCATGACTGCTAACTGAGCAATGTCAACTACCGGTGTCACCATGACTGCTGACTGAGCAATGTCAACTATCGGTGTCACCATGACTGGTCACTGAGCAAGCTCAACTACCGGTATAACCATGACTGCTCACTGAGCAAGGTCAACTACCGGTGTCACCTTGACTGCTCACTGAGCAAGGACAACTATCGGCATAACCATGACTGCTCACTGAGCAAGGTCAACTACCGGTGTCACCATGACAGCTAACTGAGCAATGTCAACTACAGGTGTCACCATGACTGCTCACTGAGCAATGTCAACTACCGGGTCACCATGACTGCTCACTGAGAAAGGTCAACTACCGGTGTCACCTTGACTGCTCACTGAGCAAGGTCAACTACCGGTGTCACCTTGACTTCTCACTGAGCAATGTCAACTACCGGTGTCACCATGACTGCTCACAGAGCAAGGTCAACTACCGGTGTCACCTTGACTGCTCACTGAGCAAGGACAACTATCGGTGTCACCATGACTTCTCAATGAGCAAGGTCAACTACCGGTATAACCATGACTGCTCACTGAGCAAGGTCAACTACCGGTGTCACCATGACTGCTCACTGAGCAAGGTCAACTACGGGTGTCACCATGACTGCTCACTGAGCAAGGTCAACTACCGGTGTCACCATGACTGCTCACTGAGCAATGTCAACTACCGGTGTCACCATGACTGCTCACTGAGCAAGGTCAACTACCGGTGTCACCATGACTGCTCACTGAGCAAGGTCAACTACCGGTGTCACTATGACTACTCACTGAGCAAGGACAACTACCGATATAACCATGACTGCTCACTGAGCAATGTCAACTACCGGTGTCACTATGACTGCTCACTGAGCAAGGTCAACTACCGGAGTCACCATGACTGCTCACTGAGCAAGGTCAACTACCGGTGTCGCCATGACTGCTCAATGATCAAGGTTAACTACCGGTGTCACCATGACTGCTCACTGAGCAAGGTCAACTACCGGTTTCACCATGACTGCTCACTGATCAAGGTCAACTACCGGTGTCACCATGACTGCTCAATGAGCAAGGTCAACTACCGGTGTCACCATGACTGCTCACTGAGCAAGGTCAACTACCGGTGTCACCATGACTGCTCACTGATCAAGGTCAACTACCGGTGTCACCATGACTGCTCACTGAGCAAGGTCAACTACCGGTGTCACCATGACTGCTCACTGAGCAAGGGCAACTACCGGTGTCACAATGACTGCTCACTGAGCAAGGTCAAGTACGGGTGTCACCATGACTGCTCACTGAGCAAGGACAACTACCGGTGTCACCATGACTGCTCACAGAGCAAGGTCAACTACCGGTATAACCATGACTGCTCATTGAGCAAGGTCAACTACCGGTGTCACCATGACTGCTCACAGAGCAAGGTCAACTACCGGTATAACCATGACTGCTCATTGAGCAAGGTCAACTACCTGTGTCATCATGACAGCTCACTGAGCAAGGTCAACTACCGGTGTCACCATGACTGCTCACTGAGCAAGGTCAACTACCGGTATATCTATGACTGCTCACTGAGCAAGGTCAACTACCGGTGTCACTATGACTGCTCACTGAGCAATGTCAACTACCGGTGTCACTATGACTGCTCACTGAGCAACTTCAACTACCGGTATAACCATGACTGGTCACTGAGCAAGGTCAACTACCGGTGTCACCTTGACTGCTCACTGAGCAAGGTCAACTACCGGTATAACCATGACTGCTCACTGAGCAATGTCAACTACCGGTATCACCATGACTGCTCACTGAGCAAGGTCAACTAACGGTATAACTATGACTGCTCACTGATCAAGGACAACTACCGGTATAACCATGACTGCTCACTGAGCAATGTCAACTACCGGTGTAACCATGACTGCTCACTGAGCAAGGTCAACTACCGGTGTCACCATGACTGCTCACTGAGCAATGTCAACTACCGGTGTCACCATGACTGCTCACTGAGCAAGGACAACTACCGGTGTCACCATGACTGCTCACAGAGCAAGGTCAACTACCGGTATAACCATGACTGCTCATTGAGCAAGGTCAACTACCGGTGTCACCATGACTGCTCACAGAGCAAGGTCAACTACCGGTATAACCATGACTGCTCATTGAGCAAGGTCAACTACCTGTGTCATCATGACAGCTCACTGAGCAAGGTCAACTACCGGTATCACCATGACTGCTCACTGAGCAAGGTCAACTAACGGTATAACTATGACTGCTCACTGATCAAGGACAACTACCGGTATAACCATGACTGCTCACTGAGCAATGTCAACTACCGGTGTTACCATGACTGCTCACTGAGCAAGGTCAACTACCGGTGTCATCATGACTGCTCACTGAGCAATGTCAACTACCGGTGTCACTATGACTGCTCACTGAGCAAGGTCAACTACCGGTGTCACTATGACTGCTCACTGAGCAAGGTCAACTACCGGTGTCACCATGACTGCTGACTGAGCAATATCAACAACCGGTGTCACCTTGACTGCTCACTGAGCAAGGTCATCTACTGGTGTCACCTTGACTGCTCACTGAGCAAGGTCAACTACCGGTGTCACCATGACTGGTCACATAGCAAGGTCAACTACCGGTGTCACCTTGACTGCTCACTGAGCAATGTCTACTACCGGTATAACCATGACTGCTCTCTGAGCAAAGTCAACTACCGGTGTCACCTTGACTGCTCACTGAGCAAGGACAACTATCGGCATAACCATGACTGCTCACTGAGCAAGGTCAACTACCGGGTCACCATGACTGCTCACTAAGCAAGGTCAACTACCGGTGTCACCTTGACTGCTCACTGAGCAAGGTCAACTACCGGTGTCACCATGACTGCTCACTGAGCAAGGTCAACTACCGGTGTCACCATGACTGCTCACTGAGCAAGGTCAACTACCGGTGTCACTATGACTGCTCACTGAGCAAGGACAACTACCGATATAACCATGACTGCTCACTGAGCAAGGTCAACTACCGGTGTCACTATGACTGCTCACTGAGCAAGGTCAACTACCGGAGTCACATTGACTGCTCACTGAGCAAGGTCAACTACCGGTGTCGCCATGACTGCTCACTGATCAAGGTCAACTACCGGTGTCACCATGACTGCTCACTGAGCAAGGTCAACTACCGGATTCACCATGACTGCTCACTGATCAAGGTCAACTACCGGTGTCACCATGACTGCTCAATGAGCAAGGTTAACTACCGGTGTCACCATGACTGCTGACTGAGCAAGGTCAACTTCCGGTGTCACCATGACTGCTCACTGATCAAGGTCAACTACCGGTGTCACCATGACTGCTCACTGAGCAAGGTCAACTACCGGTGTCACCATGACTGTTCACTGAGCAAGGTCAAGTACCGGTGTCACCATGACTGCTCACTGAGCAAGGTCAACTACCGGTGTCACCATGACTGCTCATTGAGCAAGGTCAACTACCGGTGTCACCATGACTGCTCACTGAGCAAGGGCAACTACCGGTGACACCATGACTGCTGACTGAGCAATGTCAACTACCGGTGTCACCATGACTGCTCACTGAGCAAGGTCAACTACCGGTGTCACTATGACTGCTCACTGAGCAAGGTCAACTACGGGTGTCACCATGACTGCTCACTGAGCAAGGACAACTACCGGTGTCACCATGACTGCTCACAGAGCAATGTCAACTACCGGTATAACCATGACTGCTCATTGAGCAAGGTCAACTACCGGTGTCACCATGACTGCTCACAGAGTAAGGTCAACTACCGGTATAACCATGACTGCTCATTGAGCAAGGTCAACTACTTGTGTCATCATGACAGCTCACTGAGCAAGGTCAACTACCGGTGTCACCATGACTGCTCACTGAGCAAGGTCAACTACCGGTATATCTATGACTGCTCACTGAGCAACTTCAACTACCGGTATAACCATGACTGGTCACTGAGCAAGGTCAACTACCGGTGTCACCTTGACTGCTCACTGAGCAAGGTCAACTACCGGTGTCACCATGACTGCTCACTGAGCAAGGTCAACTACTGGTGTCACCATGACTGCTCACTGAGCAAGGACAACTACAGGTTTCACCATGACTGCTCACAGAGCAAGGTCAACTACCGGTATAATCATGACTGCTCATTGAGCAAGATCAACTACCGGTGTCACCATGACAGCTCACTGAGCAAGGTCAACTACCGGTGTCACCATGACTGCTCACTGAGCAAGGTCAACTACCGGTATAACCATGACTGCTCACTGATCAATGTCAACTACCGGTGTCACTATGACTGCTCACTGAGCAAGGTCAACTACCGGAGTCACCATGACTGCTCACTGAGCAAGGTCAACTACCGGTGTCGCCATGACTGCTCACTGATCAAGGTCAACTACCGGTGTCACCATGACTGCTCACTGAGCAAGGTCAACTACCGGTTTCACCATGACTGCTCACTGATCAAGGTCATCTACCGGTGTCACCATGACTGCTCAATGAGCAAGGTCAACTACCGGTGTCACCATGACTGCTCACTGAGCAAGGTCAACTACCGGTGTCACCATGACTGCTCACTGACCAAGGTCAACTACCGATGTCACCATGACTGCTCACTGAGCAAGGTCAACTACCTGTGTCACCATGACTGCTCACTGAGCAAGGTCAACTACCGGTGTCACCATGAATGCTCACTGAGCAAGGTCAACTACCGGTGTCACCATGACTGCTCACTGAGCAAGGTCAACTACCGGTGTCACCATGACTGCTCACTGAGCAAGGGCAACTACCGGTGACACCATGACTGCTGACTGAGCAATGTCAACTACCGGTGTCACCATGACTGCTCACTGAGCAAGGTCAACTACCGGTGTCACTATGACTGCTCACTGAGCAAGGTCAACTACGGGTGTCACCATGACTGCTCACTGAGCAAGGACAACTACCGGTGTCACCATGACTGCTCACAGAGCAAGGTCAACTACCGGTATAACCATGACTGCTCATTGAGCAAGGTCAACTACCGGTGTCACCATGACTGCTCACAGAGCAAGGTCAACTACCGGTATAACCATGACTGCTCATTGAGCAAGGTCAACTACCTGTGTCATCATGACAGCTCACTGAGCAAGGTCAACTACCGGTGTCACCATGACTGCTCACTGAGCAAGGTCAACTACCGGTATATCTATGACTGCTCACTGAGCAAGGTCAACTACCGGTGTCACTATGACTGCTCACTGAGCAATGTCAACTACCGGTGTCACTATGACTGCTCACTGAGCAACTTCAACTACCGGTATAACCATGACTGGTCACTGAGCAAGGTCAACTACCGGTGTCACCTTGACTGCTCACTGAGCAAGGTCAACTACCGGTATAACCATGACTGCTCACTGAGCAATGTCAACTACCGGTATCACCATGACTGCTCACTGAGCAAGGTCAACTAACGGTATAACTATGACTGCTCACTGATCAAGGACAACTACCGGTATAACCATGACTGCTCACTGAGCAATGTCAACTACCGGTGTAACCATGACTGCTCACTGAGCAAGGTCAACTACCGGTGTCACCATGACTGCTCACTGAGCAATGTCAACTACCGGTGTCACTATGACTGCTCACGGAGCAAGGTCAACTACCGGTGTCACCATGACTGCACACTGAGCAAGGTCAACTACCGGTGTCACCATGACTGCTCACTGAGCAAGGACAACTACCGGTGTCACCATGACTGCTCACAGAGCAAGGTCAACTACCGGTATAACCATGACTGCTCACTGAGCAAGGTCAACTACCGGTGTCACCATGACTGCTCACAGAGCAAGGTCAACTACCGGTATAACCATGACTGCTCATTGAGCAAGGTCAACTACCTGTGTCATCATGACAGCTCACTGAGCAAGGTCAACTACCGGTATCACCATGACTGCTCACTGAGCAAGGTCAACTAACGGTATAACTATGACTGCTCACTGATCAAGGACAACTACCGGTATAACCATGACTGCTCACTGAGCAATGTCAACTACCGGTGTTACCATGACTGCTCACTGAGCAAGGTCAACTACCGGTGTCATCATGACTGCTCACTGAGCAATGTCAACTACCGGTGTCACTATGACTGCTCACTGAGCAAGGTCAACTACCGGTGTCACTATGACTGCTCACTGAGCAAGGTCAACTACAGGTGTCACCATGACTGCTGACTGAGCAATGTCAACTACCGGTGTCACCTTGACTGCTCACTGAGCAAGGTCATCTACTGGTGTCACCTTGACTGCTCACTGAGCAAGGTCAACTACCGGTGTCACCATGACTGGTCACATAGCAAGGTCAACTACCGGTGTCACCTTGACTGCTCACTGAGCAATGTCTACTACCGGTATAACCATGACTGCTCTCTGAGCAAAGTCAACTACCGGTGTCACCTTGACTGCTCACTGAGCAAGGACAACTATCGGCATAACCATGACTGCTCACTGAGCAAGGTCAACTACCGGGTCACCATGACTGCTCACTAAGCAAGGTCAACTACCGGTGTCACCTTGACTGCTCACTGAGCAAGGACAACTACCGGTATAACCATGACTGCTCACTGAGCAAGGTCAACTACTGGTGTCATATGACTGCTCACTGAGCAAGGTCAGCTACGGTATAACCATGAATGCTCACTGAGCAAGGTCAACTACCGGTATAACCATGACTGCTCACTGAGCAAGGTCAACTACCGGTATAACCATGACTGCTCACTGAGCAAGGTCAACTACCGGTGTCACCATGACTGCTCACTGAGCAAGGTCAACTACCGGTGTCACCTTGATTGCTCACTGAGCAAGGTCAACTACGTTGTCACCATGACTGCTCACAGAGCAAGGTCAACTACCGGTATAACCATGACTGCTCACTGAGCAAGGTCAACTACCGGTATAACTATGACTGCTCACTGAGCAAGGACAACTACCGGTGTCACCATGACTGCTCACTGAGCAAGGACAACTACCGGTATAACCATGACTGCTCACTGAGCAATGTCAACTACCGGTGTCACTATGACTGCTCACTGAGCAAGGTCAACTACCGGTGTCACCATGACTGATCACTGAGCAATGTCAACTACCGGTGTCACCATGACTGCTCACTGAGCAAGGTCAACTACCGGTGTCACCATGACTGCACACTGAGCAATGACAACTACCGGTGTCACTATGACTGCTCACTGAGCAAGGTCAACTACCGGTGTCACCATGATTGCTCACTGAGCAAGGTCAACTACCGGTGTCACCATGACTGCTCACTGAGCAAGGTCAACTACCGGTGTCACTATGACTGTTCACTGAGCAAGGTCAACTACCGGTGTCACTATGACTGCTCACTGAGCAAGGTCAACTACTGGTGTCACCATGACTGCTCACTGAGCAAGGTCAACTACCGTTGTCACCATGACTGCTCACTGAGCAAGGTCAACTACCGGTGTCACCATGACTGCTCACTGAGCAAGGTCAACTACCGGTGTCACCATGACTGCTCACTGAGCAAGGTCAACTGCCGGTGTCACCATGACTGCTCACTGAGCAAGGACAACTACCGGTATAACCATGACTGCTCACTGAGCAATGTCAACTACCGGTGTCACTATGACTGCTCACTGAGCAAGGTCAACTACCGGTGTTACCATGACTGATCACTGAGCAATGTCAACTACCGGTGTCACCATGACTGCTCACTGAGCAAGGTCAACTACCGGTGTCACCATGACTGCTCACTGAGCAATGACAACTACCGGTGTCACTATGACTGCTCACTGAGCAAGGTCAACTACCGGTGTCACCATGATTGCTCACTGAGCAAGGTCAACTACCGGTGTCACCATGACTGCTCACTGAGCAAGGTCAACTACCGGTGTCACTATGACTGTTCACTGAGCAAGGTCAACTACCGGTGTCACTATGACTGCTCACTGAGCAAGGTCAACTACTGGTGTCACCATGACTGCTCACTGAGCAAGGTCAACTACCGTTGTCACCATGACTGCTCACTGAGCAAGGTCAACTACCGGTGTCACCATGACTGCTCACTGAGCAAGGTCAACTACCGGTGTCACCATGACTGCTCACTGAGCAAGGTCAACTGCCGGTGTCACCATGACTGCTCACTGAGCAAGGGCAACCACAGGTGTCACCATGATTGCTCAATGAGCAATGTCAACTACCGGTGTCACCATGACTGCTCACTGCTCCGCGAAAATGTGAAACCATCACGGCTTACGCATACTGGACGAGGAACATGTGAAACCAACACGGCTTACGCATACTGGACGAGGAACATGTAAAACCAACACGGCTTATGCATACTGGATGAGGAACATGTGAAACCAACACGGCTTACGCATACCCGCCGAGGAACATGTGAAACCAACACGGCTTACGTATACTGGACGAGGAACATGTGAAACCAACACGGCTTAAGCATACCCGCCGAGTAACATGTGAAACCAACACGGCTTACGTATACTGGACGAGGAACATGTGAAACCAACACGGCTTACGTATACTGGACGAGGAACATGTGAAACCAACACGGCTTACGCATACCCGCCGAGTAACATGTGAAACCAACACGGCTTACGTATACTGGACGAGGAACATGTGAAACCAACACGGCTTACGTATACTGGACGAGGAACATGTGAAACCAACACGGCTTACGCATACCCACCGCCCAATGGACGTATATGAAGCTATTGTCACGTGGGTGAGTTGTCGAGCTGTAGTGAAGGCCCCATACTACAACATGGGTGAACAGGATTAAACTAAACCTATTCACGTACGAATATATATTGTTATTGATAGAAACATTAGGTATTAGGTATATATAAATAAATCATATTGTATAAATTATATTGTATAAATGCAACGGGATATTGAGGGCGATACCATTACACTAAGATATATTGAAACACGCTTTTATTTTGACTGTGATTGTATTTCATTAAACCTGGTCGTTGCCAACTACCTGGATCACCTATATCGTGTTTATTGTATTGGTTTTCGGTTTATATACATATTTCACATCGCGTTGGACCAGTAAACTTACTGAATTATAAAAAAAAACAAAAAAAACAGAAACACATTTATTTTAAAAGTAAAAATAGGAAATATATTAATAAACATACACACAACATTAGCCATATGTAGCTATATACATATAAATACTATTCATTATGCCGACATTCAAACAGTATAGTGCGCGTGCAATCCTTGTCACGTGAAAGATGCATAGTATTGCGTAGACCTGCCCAATGTAACTTGTGTAACATGACAACACACAACTTAACGATACATAGCCAATCATGAATGTTGTTAGAACTTGTGGCCCAACCCATTTGCTAATTATGTATTCGTAATCTGTTTGTAATTGTTACATACATGTATATACAACAAAACAATAATATCAAATCAAAAATTAACAATACATAAATACAGTTTTGCTCATGAAATCTCTCAAGCTTACTGAAAGTTTGACAGTTTATTTTCTCAATGCAGCCGCAATATCGCAAATATTACACAAGAAGCAAATAATTGACCTGTTGTCTGGTCTAAGACATTATCATTTAAGTAGCCACAATTAAATTATTCCTTCAATGCTTGCATACTAAATGGATTGGCTAGGTCAACGTTGTCTTAGGTAAAATGCAACTAGTATAGTGTTGCCGGTATGTACACGGCTAATGTCGTATTCTCCTATTGTTGTTGGTATGTCCGCAGCTGATGTCGTATTCTCCTATTGTTGCCGGTATGTCCGCGGCTGATGTCGTATTCTCCTATTGTTGTTGGTATGTCCACCGCTGGTGTAGCATTGTCCTATTGTTGCCGGTATGTCCGCGGCTGATGTCGTATTCTCCTATTGTTGCCGGTATGTACGCGGCTGATGTCGTATTCTCCTAATGTTGTTGCTATGTCCGCGGCTGATGTCGTATTCTCCTATTGTTGCCGGTATGTCCGCGGCTGATATCGTATTCTCCTATTGTTGTTGGTATGTCCGCGGCTGGTGTAGTATTGTCCTATTGTTGTTGCTATGTCCGCGGCTGATGTCGTAGTCTCCTATTGTTGCCGGTATGTCCGCGGCTGATGTCGTATGTTCCTATCGTTGTTGGTATGTCCGCGGCTGGTGTAGTATTGTCCTATTGTTGTTGGTATGTCCGCGGCTGATGTCGTATTGTCCTATTGTTGTTGGTATGTCCGCAGCTGATGTCGTATTGTCCTATTGTTGTTGGTATGTCCGCGGCTGATATCGTATTGTCCTATTGTTGTTGGTATGTCCACAGCTGATGTCGTATTCTCCTATTGTGGTTTGTATGTCCGCGGCTGGTGTAGTATTGTCCTATTGTTGTTGGTATGTCCGCGGCTGGTATAGTATTGTCCTATTGTTGTTGGTATGTCCGCGGCTGGTGTAGTATTGTCCTATTGTTGTTGGTATGTCCGCGGCTGGTGTAGTATTGTCCTATTGGTGTTGGTATGTCCGCGGCTGGTGTAGTATTGTCCAATTGGTGTTGGTATGTCCGCGGCTGGTGTCGTAGTATCCTATTGTTGCCGGTATGTACGCGGCTAATGTCGTATATCCTATTGTTGTTGGTATGTCCGCGACTGATGTCGTATTCTCCTATTGTTGTTGGTATGTTCGCGGCTGATGTCGTATTCTCTTATTGTTGCCGGTATGTCCGCGGCTGATGTCGTATTATCCTATTGTTGCCGGTATGTCCACGGCTGATGTCGTAGTATCCTATTGTTGCCGGTATGTCCGTGGCTGGTATCGTAGTATCCTATTGTTGCCGGTATGTCCGTGGCTGGTATCGTAGTATCCTATTGTTGCCTGTATGTCCGTGGCTGGTGTCGTAGTATCCTATTGATGCAGGTATGTCCGCGGCTGGTGTCGTAGTATCCTATTGTTGCCGGTATGTCCGTGGCTGGTGTCGTAGTATCCAATTGTTGCCGGTATGTCCGTGGCTGGTGTCGTATTCTCCTATTGTTGCCGGTATGTCCGCGGCTGATGTCGTATTCTCCTATTGTTGTTGGTATGTCCACCGCTGGTGTAGCATTGTCCTATTGTTGCCGGTATGTCCGCGGCTGATGTCGTATTCTCCTATTGTTGCCGGTATGTACGCGGCTGATGTCGTATTCTCCTAATGTTGTTGCTATGTCCGCGGCTGATGTCGTATTCTCCTATTGTTGCCGGTATGTCCGCGGCTGATATCGTATTCTCCTATTGTTGTTGGTATGTCCGCGGCTGGTGTAGTATTGTCCTATTGTTGTTGCTATGTCCGCGGCTGATGTCGTAGTCTCCTATTGTTGCCGGTATGTCCGCGGCTGATGTCGTATGTTCCTATCGTTGTTGGTATGTCCGCGGCTGGTGTAGTATTGTCCTATTGTTGTTGGTATGTCCGCGGCTGATGTCGTATTGTCCTATTGTTGTTGGTATGTCCGCAGCTGATGTCGTATTGTCCTATTGTTGTTGGTATGTCCGCGGCTGATATCGTATTGTCCTATTGTTGTTGGTATGTCCACAGCTGATGTCGTATTCTCCTATTGTTGTTGGTATGTCCGCAGCTGATGTCGTATTGTCCTATTGTTGTTGGTATGTCCGCGGCTGATGTCGTATTGTCCTATTGTTGTTGGTATGTCCGCAGCTGATGTCGTATTGTCCTATTGTTGTTGGTATGTCCGCGGCTGATGTCGTAGTCTCCTATTGTTGTTGGTATGTCCGCGGCTGGTGTAGTATTGTCCTATTGTTGTTGGTATGTCCGCGGCTGGTGTAGTATTGTCCTATTGTTGTTGGTATGTCCGCGGCTGGTGTAGTATTGTCCTATTGGTGTTGGTATGTCCGCGGCTGGTGTAGTATTGTCCAATTGGTGTTGGTATGTCCGCGGCTGGTGTCGTAGTATCCTATGTTGCCGGTATGTACGCGGCTAATGTCGTATATCCTATTGTTGTTGGTATGTCCGCGACTGATGTCGTATTCTCCTATTGTTGTTGGTATGTTCGCGGCTGATGTCGTATTCTCTATTGTTGCCGGTATGTCCGCGGCTGATGTCGTATTATCTATTGTTGCCGGTATGTCCACGGCTGATGTCGTAGTATCCTATTGTTGCCGGTATGTCCGTGGCTGGTATCGTAGTATCTATTGTTGCGGTATGTCCGTGGCTGGTATCGTAGTATCCTATTGTGCCTGTATGTCCGTGGCTGGTGTCGTAGTATCCTATTGATGCAGGTATGTCCGCGGCTGGTGTCGTAGTATCCTATTGTTGCCGGTATGTCCGTGGCTGGTGTCGTAGTATCCAATTGTTGCCGGTATGTCCGTGGCTGGTGTCGTAGTATCCTATTGTTGCCGGTATGTCCGTGACTGGTGTCGTAGTATCCTATTGTTGCCGGTATGTCCGTGGCTGGTGTCGTAGTATCCTATTGTTGCAGGTATGTCCGCGGCTGATGTCGATCTCGGTATGATCGAGAACGTTGTATAACCGGTTTGAATGGTATGTTTGGCAGCCATTGCATGACGTTATACACTGGTCATTACAGTGACAAATGAAGAGAGCGTGCGGAATACAGTGACCAATGAAGAGAGCGTGCAGAACACAGTGACCAATGAAGAGAGCGTGCAGAATACAGTGACCACTGAAGAGAGCGTGCAGAATATAGTGACCAATGAAGAGAGCGTGCAGAATATAGTGACCAATGAAGAGAGCGTGCAGAATATAGTGACCAATGAAGAGAGCGTGCAGAATACAGTGACCAATGAAGAGAGCGTGCAGAATACAGTGACCAATTAAGAGAGCGTGCAGAATATAGTGACCAATGAAGAGAGCGTGCAGAATATAGTGACCAATGAAGAGAGCGTGCAGAATATAGTGACCAATGAAGAGAGCGTGCAGAATACAGTGACCAATGAAGAGAGCGTGCAGAATACAGTGGCCAATGAAGAGAGCGTGCAGAATATAGTGACCAATGAAGAGAGCGTGCAGAATATCTTCTTACTCAGGGCCAGTTTAGCTTTTAGTAGAAGTGCCCATTTTGAAGGACGCAAGTCGATGTTATATCTATGGTTACTTCAACCATTTAGCTGGTAAGTTAGGCAATCTGATTATAGTATGACTTATTGTAAATATATTACATTTATAATATAATCATAGTATAATAATTATAGCTTATCAAGTATAAGGTTAAGTTGGTATGAAAAACTGGTATACGATGCGTATATAATGTCTACTTTGTACATTTACAACTGGTATACGACGCGTATATAATGTCTACTGTACATTTACAACTGGTATAAGACGTGTATATAATGTTTACTTTGTACATTTACAACTGGTATAAGACTCGTATATAATGTCTACTTTGTACATTTACAACAGGTATAAAACACGTATATAATGTATACCATGTACAATTACAACTGGTGTAAGACGCGTATATAATGTCTACTTTATACATTTACACCTAGTATACGACGCATATATAATGTCTACTTTGTACATTTACAACTGGTATAAGAAACGTATATAATGTCTACTTTGTACATTTACAACTAGTATAAAACGTGTATATAATGTCTACTTTGTACATTTACAACTGGTATAAGACGTGTATATAATGTCTACTGTGTACATTTACAACTGGTATAAGACGCGTATATAATATCTACTTTGTACATTTACAACTGGTATACGACACGTATATAATGTCTACTGTGTACATTTACAACTGGTATAAGACGTGTATATAATGTCTATTTTGTACATTTACAACTGGTATAAGACGTGTATATAATGTCTACTGTACATTTACAACTGGTATAAGACGTGTATATAATGTCTACTGTGTACATTTACAACTGGTATAAGACGTGTATATAATGTCTACTTTGTACATTTACAACTGGTATACTACGCGTATATAATGTATACTTTGTACATTTACAACTGGTATAAGACACGTATATAATGTCTACTTTGTACATTTACAACTGGTATAAGACGTGAATATAATGTCTACTTTGTACATTTACAACTGGTATACGACACGTATATAATGTTTACTTTGTACATTTCCAACTGGTATAAGACGCGTATATAATGTCTACTTTGTACATTTACAACTGGTATAAGACGCGTATATAATGTCTACTTTGTACATTTACAACTGGTATAAGACGCGTATATAATGTCTAATGTACATTTACAACTGGTATAAGACGCGTATATAATGTCTAATGTACATTTACAACTGGTATACGACGTGTATATAATGTCTATTTGTACATTTACAACTGGTATAAGACGCGTATATAATGTCTACTGTGTACATTTACAACTGGTATAAGACGCGTATATAATGTCTACTTTGTACATTTACAACTGGTATACGACACGTATATAATGTCTACTGTGTACATTTACAACTGGTATAAGACGTGTATATAATGTCTATTTTGTACATTTACAACTGGTATAAGACGTGTATATAATGTCTACTGTACATTTACAACTGGTATAAGACGTGTATATAATGTCTACTGTGTACATTTACAACTGGTATAAGACGTGTATATAATGTCTACTTTGTACATTTACAACTGGTATACGACGCGTATATAATGTCTACTTTGTACATTTACAACTGGTATAAGACACGTATATAATGTCTACTTTGTACATTTACAACTGGTATAAGACGTGTATATAATGTCTACTTTGTACATTTACAACTGGTATACGACGCGTATATAATGTTTACTTTGTACATTTACAACTGGTATAAGACGCGTATATAATGTCTACTTTGTACATTTACAACTGGTATAAGACGCGTATATAATGTCTACTTTGTACATTTACAACTGGTATAAGACGCGTATATAATGTCTAATGTACATTTACAACTGGTATAAGACGCGTATATAATGTCTAATGTACATTTACAACTGGTATACGACGTGTATATAATGTCTAATGTACATTTACAACTGGTATAAGACGCGTATATAATGTCTAGTTTGTACATTTACAACTGGTATAAGACGCGTATATAATGTCTACTTTGTACATTTACAACTGGTATAAGACACGTATATAATGTCTACTTTGTACATTTACAACTGGTATAAGACGTGTATATAATGTCTATTTTGTACATTTACAACTGGTATAAGACGTGTATATAATGTCTACTGTACATTTACAACTGGTATAAGACGTGTATATAATGTCTACTGTGTACATTTACAACTGGTATAAGACGTGTATATAATGTCTACTTTGTACATTTACAACTGGTATAAGACGCGTATATAATGTCTACTTTGTACATTTACAACTGGTATAAGACACGTATATAATGTCTACTTTGTACATTTACAACTGGTATAAGACGTGAATATAATGTCTACTTTGTACATTTACAACTGGTATACGACACGTATATAATGTTTACTTTGTACATTTACAACTGGTATAAGACGCGTATATAATGTCTACTTTGTACATTTACAACTGGTATAAGACGCGTATATAATGTCTACTTTGTACATTTACAACTGGTATAAGACGCGTATATAATGTCTAATGTACATTTACAACTGGTATAAGACGCGTATATAATGTCTAATGTACATTTACAACTGGTATACGACGTGTATATAATGTCTAATGTACATTTACAACTGGTATAAGACGCGTATATAATGTCTACTTTGTACATTTACAACTGGTATAAGACGCGTATATAATGTCTACTTTGTACATTTACAACTGGTATAAGACGCGTATATAATGTCTACTTTGTACATTTACAACTGGTATAAGACGCGTATATAATGTCTACTTTGTACATTTACAACTGGTATAAGACGCGTATATAATGTCTACTGTACATTTACAACTGGTATAAGACGCGTATATAATGTCTACTTTGTACATTTACAACTGGTATAAGACGTGTATATAATGTCTACTTTGTACATTTACAACTGGTATAAGACGCGTATATAATGTCTACTTTGTACATTTACAACTGGTATAAGACACGTATATAATGTCTACTTTGTACATTTACAACTGGTATAAGACGTGAATATAATGTCTACTTTGTACATTTACAACTGGTATAAGACACGTATATAATGTCTACTTTGTACATTTACAACTGGTATAAGACGCGTATATAATGTCTACTTTGTACATTTACAACTGGTATAAGACGCGTATATAATGTCTACTTTGTACATTTACAACTGGTATAAGACGCGTATATAATGTCTAATGTACATTTACAACTGGTATAAGACGCGTATATAATGTTAATGTACATTTACAACTGGTATACGACGTGTATATAATGTCTACTTTGTACATTTACAACTGGTATAAGACGCGTATATAATGTCTAATGTACATTTACAACTGGTATAAGACGCGTATATAATGTCTAATGTACATTTACAACTGGTATACGACGTGTATATAATGTCTACTTTGTACATTTACAACTGGTATAAGACGTGTATATAATGTCTACTTTGTACATTTACAACTGGTATAAGACACGTATATAATGTCTACTTTGTACATTTACAACTGGTATAAGACGCGTATATAATGTCTACTTTGTACATTTACAACTGGTATAAGACACGTATATAATGTCTACTTGGTACATTTACAACTGGTATAAGACGCGTATATAATGTCTACTTTGTACATTTACAACTGGTATAAGACGCGTATATAATGTCTACTTTGTACATTTACAACTGGTATAAGACGCGTATATAATGTCTACTTTGTACATTTACAACTGGTATAAGACGCGTATATAATGTCTACTTTGTACATTTACAACTGGTATAAGACGCGTATATAGTGTCTAATGTACATTTACAACTGGTATAAGACGCGTATATAATGTCTACTTTGTACATTTACAACTGGTATACGACGTGTATATAATGTCTAATGTACATTTACAACTGGTATAAGACGCGTATATAATGTCTACTTTGTACATTTACAACTGGTATAAGACGCGTATATAATGTCCAATGTACATTTACAACTGGTATAAGACGCGTATATAATGTCTAATGTACATTTACAACTGGTATAAGACGTGTATATAATGTCTACTTTGTACATTTACAACTGGTATAAGACACGTATATAATGTCTACTTTGTACATTTACAACTGGTATAAGACGCGTATATAATGTCTACTTTGTACATTTACAACTGGTATAGAAAGTATATAATGTCTACTTTGTACATTTACAACTGGTATAAGACGTGTATATAATGTCTACTGTGTACATTTACAACTGGTATAGGACGCATATATAATGTCTACTTTGTACATTCACAACTGGTATAAGACGTGTATATAATGTCTAATGTACATTTACAACTGGTATACGACGCCTATATAATGTCTAATGTACATTTACAACTGATATAAGACGCTTATATAATGTCTACTGTACATTTACAACTGGTATAAGACGCGTCTATAATGTCTAATGTACATTTACAACTGGTATACGACGCGTATATAATGTCTACTGTACATTTACAACTGGTATAAGACGTGTATATAATGTCTACTTTGTACATTTACAACTGGTATAAGACGCGTATATAATGTCTACTTTGTACATTTACAACTGGTATAAGACACTTATATAATGTCTAATGTACATTTACAACTGGTATAAGACGCGTATATAATGTCTAATTTGTACATTTACAACTGGTATAAGACGCGTATATAATATCTAATGTACATTTACAGCTGGTATAAGACGCGTATATAATGTCTAATGTACATTTACAACTGGTATAGGACGTGAATATAATGTATACTTTGTACATTTACAACTGGTATAAGACACGTATATAATGTTTACTTTGTACATTTATAACTGGTATAAGACACGTATATAATGTCTACTTTGTACATTTACAACTGGTATAAGACGTGTATATAATATCTACTTTGTAATTTACACTGGTATACGAAAATATATAATGTCTACTTTGTACATTTACAACTGGTATAAGACGTGTATATAATGTCTACTGTGTACATTTACACCTGGTATACGACGCATATATAATGTCTACTTTGTACATTTACAACTGGTATAAGACACGTATATAATGTCTACTTTGTACATTTACAACTGGTATAAGACACGTATATAATGTCTACTTTGTACATTTACAACTGGTATAAGACGAGTATATAATGTCTACTTTGTACATTTACAACTGGTATAAGACACGTATATAATGTCTACTTTGTACATTTACAACTGGTATAAGACGTGTATATAATGTCTACTTTGTACATTTACACCTGGTATACGAATAATATATAATGTCTACTTTGTACATTTACAACTGGTATAAGACGTGTATATAATGTCTACTGTGTACATTTACACCTGGTATACGACGCATATATAATGTCTACTTTGTACATTTACAACTGGTATAAGACACCTATATAATGATTACGTTGTACATTTAAAACTGGTATAAGACGCGTATATAATGTCTACTTTGTACATTTACAACTGGTATACGACACATATATAATGTCTACTTTGTACATTTACAACTGGTATAAGGCGTGTATATAATGTCTACTTTGTACATTTACAACTGGTATAAGACGCGTATATAATGTCTACTTTGTACATTTACAACTGGTATAAGACGCGTATATAATGTCCAATATACATATACAACTGGTATAAGACGCGTATATAATGTCTAATGTACATTTACAACTGGTATACGACGTGTATATAATGTATAATGTACATTTACAACTGGTATAAGACGCGTATATAATGTCTACTTTGTACATTTACAACTGGTATAAGACGCGTATATAATGTCTAATGTACATTTACAACTGGTATACGACGTGTATATAATGTCTAATGTACATTTACAACTGGTATAAGACGCGTATATAATGTATAATGTACATTTACAACTGGTATACGACGTGTATATAATGTCTACTTTGTACATTTACAACTGGTATAAGACGCGTATATAATGTCTACTCTGTACATTTACAACTGGTATAAGACGCGTATATAATGTCTACTTTGTACATTTACAACTGGTATAAGACACGTATATAATGTCTACTTGGTACATTTACAACTGGTATAAGACGCGTAAATAATGTCTACTTTGTACATTTACAACTGGTATAAGACGTGTATATAATGTCTACTTTGTACATTTACAACTGGTATAAGACTCGTATATAGTGTCTAATGTACATTTACAACTGGTATAAGACGCGTATATAATGTCTACTTTGTACATTTACAACTGGTATACGACGTGTATATAATGTATAATGTACATTTACAACTGGTATAAGACGCGTATATAATGTCGACTTTGTACATTTACAACTGGTATAAGACGCATATATAATATCTAATGTACATTTACAACTGGTATACGACGTGCATATAATGTCTACTTTGTACATTTACAACTGGTATAAGACGCGTATATAATGTCTACTTTGTACATTTACATTTACAACTGGTATAAGACGTGTATATAATGTCTACTGTACATTTACAACTGGTATAAGACGCGTATATAATGTCTACTTTGTACATTCACAACTGGTATAAGACGTGTATATAATGTCTAATGTACATTTACAACTGGTATACGACGCGTATATAATGTCTAATGTACATTTACAACTGATATAAGACGCTTATATAATGTCTACTGTACATTTACAACTGGTATAAGACGCGTCTATAATGTCTAATGTACATTTACAACTGGTATACGACGCGTATATAATGTCTACTGTACATTTACAACTGGTATAAGACGTGTATATAATGTCTACTTTGTACATTTACAACTGGTATAAGACGCGTATATAATGTCTACTTTGTACATTTACAACTGGTATAAGACGCGTATATAATGTCTAATGTACATTTACAACTGGTATAAGACGCGTATATAATGTCTACTTTGTACATTTACAACTGGTATAAGACGCGTATATAATGTCTAATGTACATTTACAACTGGTATAAGACGCGTATATAATGTCTAATGTACATTTACAACTGGTATACGACGTGTATATAATGTCTACTTTGTACATTTACAACTGGTATAAGACACGTATATAATGTCTACTTTGTACATTTACAACTGGTATAAGACACGTATATAATGTCTACTTTGTACATTTACAACTGGTATAAGACGTGTATATAATGTCTACTTGTAAATTTACAACTGGTATAGAATAATATATAATGTCTACTTTGTACATTTACAACTGGTATAAGACGTGTATATAATGTCTACTGTGTACATTTACAACTGGTATACGACGCGTATATAATGTCTACTTTGTACATTTACAACTGGTATAAGACACGTATATAATGTCTACTTTGTACATTTACAACTGGTATAAGACACGTATATAATGTCTACTTTGTACATTTACAACTGGTATAAGACGCGTATATAATGTCTACTTTGTACATTTACAACTGATATAAGACACGTATATAATGTCTACTTTGTACATTTACAACTGGTATAAGACGTGTATATAATGTCTACTTTGTACATTTACACCTGGTATACGAAAATATATAATGTCTACTTTGTACATTTACAACTGGTATAAGACGTGTATATAATGTCTACTTGTACATTTACAACTGGTATACGACGCATATATAATGTCTACTTTGTACATTTACAACTGGTATAAGACACCTATATAATGATTACGTTGTACATTTACAACTGGTATAAGACGCGTATATAATATCTACTTTGTACATTTACAACTGGTATACGACACATATATAATGTCTACTTTGTACATTTACAACTGGTATAAGGCGTGTATATAATGTCTACTTTGTACATTTACAACTGGTATAAGACGCGTATATAATGTCTACTTTGTACATTTACAACTGGTATAAGACGCGTATATAATGTCTAATGTACATATACAACTGGTATAAGACGCGTATATAATGTCTAATGTACATTTACAACTGGTATACGACGTGTATATAATGTATAATGTACATTTACAACTGGTATAAGACGCGTATATAATGTCTACTTTGTACATTTACAACTGGTATAAGACGCGTATATAATGTCTAATGTACATTTACAACTGGTATACGACGTGTATATAATGTCTAATGTACATTTACAACTGGTATAAGACGCGTATATAATGTCTAATGTACATTTACAACTGGTATACGACGTGTATATAATGTCTACTTTGTACATTTACAACTGGTATAAGACGCGTATATAATGTCTACTCTGTACATTTACAACTGGTATAAGACGCGTATATAATGTCTACTTTGTACATTTACAACTGGTATAAGACACGTATATAATGTCTACTTGGTACATTTACAACAGGTATAAGACGCGTAAATAATGTCTACTTTGTACATTTACAACTGGTATACGACGTGTATATAATGTCTACTTTGTACATTTACAACTGGTATAAGACTCGTATATAGTGTCTAATGTACATTTACAACTGGTATAAGACGCGTATATAATGTCTACTTTGTACATTTACAACTGGTATACGACGTGTATATAATGTATAACGTACATTTACAACTGGTATAAGACGCGTATATAATGTCGACTTTGTACATTTACAACTGGTATAAGACGCATATATAATATCTAATGTACATTTACAACTGGTATACGACGTGCATATAATGTCTACTTTGTACATTTACAACTGGTATAAGACACGTATATAATGTCTACTTTGTACAGTTACAATTGGTATAATACGTGTATATAACGTCTACTGTACATTTACAATTGGTATAAGACTGGTATATAATGTCTACTTTGTACATTCACAACTTGTATAAGACGTGTATATAATGTCTAATTTACATTTACAACTGGTATACGACGCGTATATAATGTCTAATGTACATTTACAACTGATATAAGACGCTTATATAATGTCTACTGTACATTTACAACTGGTATAAGATGCGTCTATAATGTCTAATGTACATCTACAACTGGTAAACGACGCGTATATAATGTCTACTGTACATTTACAACTGGTATAATACGTGAATATAATGTCTACGTTGTACATTTACAACTGGTATAATACGTGTATATAATGTCTAATGTACATTTACAACTGGTATAAGACGCGTATATAATGTCTACTTTGTACATTTACAACTGGTATAAGACGCATATATAATGTCTAATGTACATTTACAACTGGTATAATACGTGTATATAATGTCTACTGTACATTTACAACTGGTATAAGACGGGTATATAATGTCTAATTAGTACATTCACAACTGGTATAAGACGTGTATATAATGTCTAATGTACATTTACAACTGGTATACGACGCCTATATAATGTCTAATGTACATTTACAACTGATATAAGACGCTTATATAATGTCTACTGTACATTTACAACTGGTATAAGACGCGTCTATAATGTATAATGTACATTTACAACTGGTATACGACGCGTATATAATGTCTACTGTACATTTACAACTGGTATAAGACGTGTATATAATGTCTACTTTGTACATTTACAACTGGTACAAGATGCGTATATAGTGTCTTCTTTGTACATTTACAACTGGTATAAGACATGAATATAATGTATACTTTGTACATTTACAACTGGTATAAGACTCGTATATAATGTTTACGTTGTACATTTACAACTGGTATAAGACGTGTATATAATGTCTACTTTGTACATTTACAACTGGTATAAGACACGTATATAATGTCTACTTTGTACATATACAACTGGTATAAGACACGTATATAACGTCTACTTTGTACATTTACAACTGGTATAAGGCGCGTATATAATGTTTACTTTGTACATTTATAACTGGTATAAGACGCGTATATAATGTCTAATGTACATTTACAACTGGAATACGACGTGCATATAATGTCTAATGTACATTTACAACTGGTATAAGACGCGTATATAATGTCTACTCTACATTTACAACTTGTATAATACGCGTATATAATGTCTATGTTGTACATTTACAACTGGTATAAGACGTGTATATACTGTCTACTTTGTACATTTACAACTGGTATAAGATGCGTATATAGTGTCTACTTTGTACATTTACAACTGGTATAAGACGGGAATATAATGTATACTTTGTACATTTACAACTGGTATAAGACACGTATATATTGTTTACTTTGTACATTTACAACTGGTATAAGACGCGTATATAATGTCTACTTTGTACATATACAACTGGTATAAGACACGTATATAATGTCTACTTTGTACATTTACAACTAGTATAAGACGCGTATATAATGTCTAATGTACATTTAGAACTGGTATACGACGTGTATATAATGTCTAATGTACATTTACAACTGGTATAAAACGTGAATATAATTTCTAATGTACATTTACAACTGGTATAAGACGCGTATATAATGTCTCTAATGTACATTTACAACTGGAATAAGACGCGTATATAATTTCTAATGTACATTTACAACTGGTATACGACGTGTATATAATGTATAATGTACATTTACAACGGGTATAACACGTGAATATAATGTCTAATGTACATTTACAACTGGTATAAGACGCGTATATAATGTCTAATGTACATTTACAACTGGTATAAGACGGGTATATAATGTCTACTTTGTACATTTACAACTGGTATAAGACGCGTATATAATGTCTTCTTTGTACATTTACAACTGGTATAAGACGCGTATATAATGTCTAATGTACATTTACAACTGGTATACGACGTGTATATAATGTCTAATGTACATTAACAACTGGTATAAGACGTGAATATAATGTCTAATGTACATTTACAACTGGTATAAGACGCGTATATAATGTCTAATGTACATTTACAACTGGTATAAGACGTGTATATAATGTCTACTTTGTACATTTACAACTGGTATAAGACACGTATATAATGTCTACTTTGTACATTTACAACTGGTATAAGACGCGTATATAATGTCTACTTTGTACATTTACAACTGGTATAAGACACGTATATAATGTCTACATTGTACATTTACAACTGGTATAAGACGCGTATATAATGTCTACTTTGTACATTTACAACTGGTATAAGACGCGTATATAATGTCTACTCTGTACATTTACACCTGGTATACGACGCATATATAATGTCTACTTTGTACATTTACAACTGGTATAAGACACGTATATAATGTCTACTTTGTACATTTACAACTGGTATAAGACACGTATATAATGTCTACTTTGTACATTTACAACTGGTATAAGACGCGTATATAATGTCTACTTTGTACATTTACAACTGGTATAAGACGCGTATATAATGTCTACTTTGTACATTTACAACTGGTATAAGACGTGTATATAATGTCTACTTGTACATTTACACTGGTAATAATATAATGTCTATTTGTACATTTACAACTGGTATAAGACGCGTATATAATGTCTACTTGTACATTTACAACTGGTATAAGACGCGTATATAATGTCTACTTTGTACATTTACAACTGGTATAAGACACATATATAATGTCTACTTTGTACATTTACAACTGGTATAAAACGTGTATATAATGTCTACTTTGTACATTTACAACTGGTATAAGACGCGTATATAATGTCTAATGTACATTTACAACTGGTATAAGACGCGTATATAATGTCTACTTTGTACATTTACAACTGGTATAAGACGCGTATATAATGTCTAATGTACATTTACAACTGGTATAAGACGCGTATATAATGTCTATTGTACATTTACAACTGGTATAAGACGCGTATATAATGTCTAATGTACATTTACAACTGGTATAAGACGTGTATATAATGTCTAATGTACATTTACAACTGGTATAAGACGCGTATATAATGTCTAATGTACATTTACAACTGGTATACGACGTTATATAATGTCTACTTTGTACATTTACAACTGGTATAAGACACGTATATAATGTCTACTTGTACATTTACAACTGGTATAAGACGGTATATAATGTCTACTTTGTACATTACAACTGGTATAAGACACGTATATAATGTCTACTTTGTACATTTACAACTGGTATAAGACGTGTATATAATGTCTACTTTGTACATTTACAACTGGTATAAGACGCGTATATAATGTCTACTTTGTACATTTACAACTGGTATAAGACGTGTATATAATGTCTACTTTGTACATTTACAACTGGTATAAGACGCGTATATAATGTCTACTTTGTACATTTACAACTGGTATAAGACGCGTATATAATGTTTACTTGTACATTTACAACTGGTATAAGACGCGTATATAATGTCTACTTTGTACATTTACAACTGGTATAAGACACGTATATAATGTCTACTTTGTACATTTACAACTGGTATAAGACGCGTATATAATGTCTACTTTGTACATTTACAACTGGTATAAGACGCGTATATAATGTCTACTTTGTACATTTACAACTGGTATAAGACGCGTATATAATGTCCAATGTACATTTACAACTGGTATAAGACGCGTATATAATGTCTAATGTACATTTACAACTGGTATAAGACGTGTATATAATGTCTAATGTACATTTACAACTGGTATAAGACGCGTATATAATGTCTACATTGTACATTTACAACTGGTATAAGACGCGTATATAATGTCTAATGTACATTTACAACTGGTATACGACGTGTATATAATGTCTAATGTACATTTACAACTGGTATAAGACGCGTATATAATGTCTACTTTGTACATTTACAACTGGTATAAGACGTGTATATAATGTCTAATGTACATTTACAACTGGTATAAGACGCGTATATAATGTCTAATGTACATTTACAACTGGTATACGACGTGTATATAATGTCTACTTTGTACATTTACAACTGGTATAAGACGCGTATATAATGTCTACTTTGTACATTTACAACTGGTATAAGACGCGTATATAATGTCTACTGTACATTTACAACTGGTATAAGACGCGTATATAATGTCTACTTTGTACATTTACAACTGGTATAAGACGTGTATATAATGTCTACTTTGTACATTTACAACTGGTATAAGACGCGTATATAATGTCTACTTTGTACATTTACAACTGG
>CM026390.1:106454642-106498056 GCA_014843695.1 Archivesica marissinica
ACATCTGACTGATGTCACACTTACCTACCTCACTATATCACAACATCTGACTGATGTCACACTTACATACCTCACTATATCACAACATCTGACTGATGTCACACTTACCTACCTCACTATATCACAACATCTGACTGATGTCACACTTACCTACCTCACTATATCACAACATCTGACTGATGTCACACTTACCTACCTCACTATATCACACATATTAGCAACACAGGCAATACTCCCCTGTAACCCTGATCACTGTATACGAGGATTGACAATGCATCGTACCTCATTGTGTTGAAATATCACCACAATTTACATTGAAAGCCTAGTTTTAAAAATTATTAAAACATTCGCTGATTGAACAAAATTCGAAATTCTAAAACTAATAGTGACAGACAATACATCGCTTGTATGACACGTGTGTAAGGTTACCACGTGAGCTATCATTCATATCCAACGCCGTCTGAATAGAGGAATTGAATGGATCGAGAACAGTTAAATCTATTTAAGCTTGTCAGGCAAGTACTATCAAAGCAGCTTCAACTGAGACTAAACGCCATTTGTTTCTTACACTTCATGTTTTCCTGACAGCTTCTAGCGTCTCTTACATCTTTCATAAATCCTTAAAGTGCACGTGTCAACTTGAGTCGTTTGTCACACACGTGCATGTATATATATATAAGATACACCATTAGTAACTGATCTAGTCCTGAGGCACACTCAAACTCAACAAATATGTCTGTGCAATTACTCTAGACAGATAAGTGTGTCTACGATCCTAGTTCTAGTTTCGCTTACCAAAAGTTAAAACAGGAATACACAAACCTATATATTGCACCTTCCGCTAAATGCTATCAATTCCATTGCTGTAATGCGGTCACGTGGTGACACTACATGAGAATGTGGAGGGTCAATAAACACATGTTATGTAGCGGCAGTAGAACAAATGGCTGATTTCAGTAACTCTCTGTGCAGAAATTTAAATGTCATAATTGTTTTCGGAACTTGTTTTAGTTATTTAGGTAAATAAATCGTGCAGCATTGTATGTGTAGGAACTAGTGTAGCATTGTGTATGTAGGAACTAGTGTAGCATTGTATGTGTAGAAACTAGTGTAGCATTGTGTATGTAGGAACTAGTGTAGCATTGTGTATGTAGGAACTAGTGTAGCATTGTGTGTGTAGAAACTAGTGTAGCATTGTGTATGTAGGAACTAGTGTAGCATTGTATATGTAGGAACTAGTGTAGCATTGTATGTGTAGGAACTAGTGTAGCATTGTGTATGTAGGAACTAGTGCAGCAATGTATATGTAGGAACTAGTGTAGCATTGTGTATGTAGGAACTAGTGTAGCATTGTGTATGTAGGAACTAGTGCAGCATTGTATATGTAGGAACTAGTGCAGCATTGTGTATGTAGGAACTAGTGTAGCATTGTGTATGTGTAGGAACTAGTGCAGCATTGTGTATGTGTAGGAACTAGTGTAGCATTGTATATGTAGGAACTAGTGCAGCATTGTGTATGTAGGAACTAATGCAGCATTGTGTAAGTGTAGGAACTAGTGTAGCATTGTATGTGTAGGAACTAGTGCAGCATTGTGTGTGTAGGAACTAGTGTAGCATTGTATGTGTAGGAACTAGCGTAGCATTGTGTATGTAGGAACTAGTGCAGCATTGTGTATGTATGAACTAGTGCAGCATTGTTTATGTGCAGGAACTAGTGTAGCATTGTGTGTGTAGGAACTAGTGTAGCATAGTATGTGTAGGAACTAGTGCAGCATTGTGTATGTAGGAACTAGTGCAGCATTGTGTGTGTAGGAACTAGTGCAGCATTGTGTATGTAGGAACTAGTGCAGCATTGTATGTGTAGGAACTAGTGCAGCATTGTGTATGTAGGAACTAGTGTAGCAATGTGTATGTAGGAACTAATGCAGCATTGTGTATGTGTATGAACTAGTGTAGCATTGTGTATGTGTATGAACTAGTGTAGCATTGTGTATGTGTAGGAACTAGTGTAGCATTGTGTATGTGTAGGAACTAGTGAAGCATTGTGTATGTAGGAACTAGTGCAGCATTGTATATGTAGGAACTAGTGCAGCATTGTGTATGTGTAGGAACTAGTGTAGCATTGTATGTGTAGGAACTAGTGCAGCATTGTGTATGTAATAACTAGTGCAGCATTGTGTATATGTAGGAACTAGTGCAGCATTGTATATGTAGGAACTAGTGCAGCATTGTGTATGTGTAGGAACTAGTGTAGCATTGTATGTGTAGGAACTAGTGTAGCATTGTGTATGTGTAGGAACTAGTGTAGCATTGTGTATGCGTAGGAACTAGTGCAGCATTGTGTATGTAGGAACTAGTGCAGCATTGTGTGTGTAGGAACTAGTGCAGCATTGTGTATGTAGGAACTAGTGTAGCGTTGTATGTGTAGGAACTAGTGCAGCATTGTGTATGTAGGAACTAGTGTAGCAATGTGTATGTAGGAACTAATGCAGCATTTTATATGTAGGAACTAGTGCAGCATTGTATATGTAGGAACTAGTGCAGCATTGTATATGTAGGAACTAGTGTAGCATTGTATATGCAGGAACTAGTGCAGCATTGTATATGTAGGAACTAGTGTAGCATTGTGTGTGTAGGAACTAGTGTAGCATTGTGTATGTAGGAACTATTGTAGCATTGTGCACGTGTAGGAACTAGTGCAGCAT
The DNA here is from genome assembly GCA_014843695.1 of Archivesica marissinica. Lineage (NCBI taxonomy): Eukaryota > Metazoa > Mollusca > Bivalvia > Venerida > Vesicomyidae > Archivesica > Archivesica marissinica. The sequence goes on from CM026390.1 coordinate 106,457,348, forward strand.
TGTGTATGTAGGAACTAGTGCAGAATTGTGTATGTGTAGGAACAAGTGCAGCATTGTATATGTAGGAACTAGTGCAGTATTGTGTATGTGTAGGAACAAGTGCAGCATTGTATATGTAGGAACTAGTGCAGCATTGTGTATGTGTATGAACTAGTGTAGCATTGTATGAGTAGGAACTAGTGTAGCATTGTGTATGTGTAGGAACTAGTGTAGCATTGTATGTGTAGGAATTAGTGCAGCATTGTGTATGTGTAGGAACTAGTGTAGCATTGTGTGTGTAGGAACTAGAGCAGCATTGTATGTGTAGGAACTAGTGCAGCATTGTGTATGTGTAGGAACTAGTGCAGCATTGTGTATGTGTAGGAACTAGTGCAGCATTGTGTATGTAGGAACTAGTGTAGCATTGTATGTGTAGGAACTAGTGTAGCATTGTGTATGTAGGAACTAGTGTAGCATTGTGTATGTAGGAACTAGTGTAGCATTGTGTATGTAGGAACTAGTGCAGCATTGTATATGTAGGAACTAGTGTAGCATTGTCTATGTAGGAACTAGTGTAGCATTGTGTATGCGTAGGAACTAGTGTAGCATTGTGTATGTAGGCACTAGTGTAGCATTGTATGTGTAGTAACTATTGTAGCATTGTGCATGTAGGAACTAGTGCAGCATTGTATATGTAGGAACTAGTGTAGCATTGTGTGTGTAGGAACTAGTGTAGCATTGTGTATGTAGGAACTAGTGCAGCATTGTGTATGTAGGAACTAGTGTAGCATTGTGTATGTGTAGGAACTAGTGTAGCATTGTGTATGTGTAGGAACTAGTGCAGCATTGTGTATGTGTAGGAACTAGTGCAGCATTGTATATGTAGGAACTAGTGTAGCATTGTGTGTGTAGGAACTTATGTAGCATTGTGTATGTAGGAACTATTGTAGCATTGTGTATGTGTAGGAACTAGTGCAGCATTGTATATGTGTAGGAACTAGTGCAGCATTGTGTATGTGTAGGAACTAGTGTAGCATTGTATGTGTAGGAACTAGTGCAGCATTGTGTATGTGTAGGAACTAGTGTAGCATTGTGTGTGTAGGAACTAATGCAGCATTGTATGTGTAGGAACTAGTGTAGCATTGTGTATGTAGGAACTAGTGCAGCATTGTATATGTAGAAAATAGTGTAGCATTGTGTATGTAGGAACTAGTGCAGCATTGTGTATGTGTAGGAACTAGTGCAGCATTGTGTATATGTAGGAACTAGTGTAGCATTGTATGTGTAGGATATAGTGCAGCATTGTGTGTGTAGGAACTAGTGCAGCATTGTGTATGTGTAGGAACTAGTGCATCATTGTGTATGTGTAGGAACTAGTGCAGCATTGTGTGTGTAGGAACTAGTGTAGCATTGTGTATGTAGGAAGTAGTGCAGCATTGTCTATGTAGGAACTAGTGTAGCATTGTGTATGTGTAGGAACTAGTGTAGCATTGTGTATGTAGGAACTAGTGCAGCATTGTCTATGTAGGAACTAGTGTAGCATTGTGAATGTGTAGGAACTAGTGTAGCATTGTGTATGTGTTGGAACTAGTGCAGCATTGTGTATGTGTAGGAACTAGTGCAGCATTGTGTATGTGTAGGAACTAGTGCAGCATTGTGTATGTGTAGGAACTAGTGTAGCATTGTATGTGTAGGAACTAGTGCAGCATTGTGTGTAGGAACTAGTGCAGCATTGTGTATGTGTAGGAACTAGTGTAGCATTGTGTATGTGTAGGAACTAGTGCAGCATTGTGTATGTGTAGGAACTAGTGTAGCATTGTATGTGTAGGAACTAGTGCAGCATTGTGTGTAGGAACTAGTGTAGCATTGTGTATGTGTAGGAACTAGGGTAGCATTGTGTATGTGTAGGAACTAGTGTAGCATTGTGTATGTGTAGGAACTAGTGTAGCATTGTGTATGTGTAAGAACTAGTGCAGCATTGTGTATGTGTAGGAACTAGTGTAGCATTGTATGTGTAGGAACTAGTGCAGCATCGTGTTTGTAGGAACTAGTGCAGCATTGTGTATGTGTAGGAACTAGTGTAGCATTGTGTATGTAGGAACTAGTGTAGCATTGTGTGTGTAGGAACTTATGTAGCATTGTGTATGTAGGAACTATTGTAGCATTGTGTATGTGTAGGAACTAGTGCAGCATTGTATATGTGTAGGAACTAGTGCAGCATTGTGTATGTGTAGGAACTAGTGTAGCATTGTATGTGTAGGAACTAGTGCAGCATTGTGTATGTGTAGGAACTAGTGTAGCATTGTGTGTGTAGGAACTAATGCAGCATTGTATGTGTAGGAACTAGTGTAGCATTGTGTATGTAGGAACTAGTGCAGCATTGTATATGTAGAAAATAGTGTAGCATTGTGTATGTAGGAACTAGTGCAGCATTGTGTATGTGTAGGAACTAGTGCAGCATTGTGTATGTGTAGGAACTAGTGTAGCATTGTATGTGTAGGATATAGTGCAGCATTGAGTGTGTAGGAACTAGTGCAGCATTGTGTATGTGTAGGAACTAGTGCAACATTGTGTATGTGTAAGAACTAGTGCAGCATTGTGTGTGTAGGAACTAGTGTAGCATTGTGTATATAGGAAGTAGTGCAGCATTGTCTATGTAGGAACTAGTGTATCATTGTGTATGTGTAGGAACTAGTGTAGCATTGTGTATGTAGGAACTAGTGCAGCATTGTCTATGTAGGAACTAGTGTAGCATTGTGAATGTGTAGGAACTAGTGTAGCATTGTGTATGTGTTGGAACTAGTGCAGCATTGTGTATGTGTAGGAACTAGTGCAGCATTGTGTATGTGTAGGAACTAGTGCGGCATTGTGTATGTGTAGGAACTAGTGTAGCATTGTATGTGTAGGAACTAGTGCAGCATTGTGTGTGTAGGAACTAGTGCAGCATTGTGTATGTGTAGGAACTAGTGTAGCATTGTGTATGTGTAGGAACTAGTGCAGCATTGTGTATGTGTAGGAACTAGTGTAGCATTGTATGTGTAGGAACTAGTGCAGCATTGTGTGTAGGAACTAGTGTAGCATTGTGTATGTGTAGGAACTAGGGTAGCATTGTGTATGTGTAGGAACTAGTGTAGCATTGTGTATGTGTAGGAACTAGTGTAGCATTGTGTATGTGTAAGAACTAGTGCAGCATTGTGTATGTGTAGGAACTAGTGTAGCATTGTATGTGTAGGAACTAGTGCAGCATCGTGTTTGTAGGAACTAGTGCAGCATTGTGTATGTGTAGGAACTAGTGTAGCATTGTGTATGTAGGAACTAGTGTAACATTGTGTATGTGTAGGAACTAGTGTAGCATTGTATGTGTAGGAACTAGTGCAGCATTGTGTATGTAGGAACTAGTGTAGCATTGTATGTGTAGGAACTAGTGCAGCGTTGTATGTGTAGGAACTAGTGTAGCATTGTATGTGTAGGAACTAGTGTAGCATTGTGTATGTGTAGGAACTAGTGTAGCATTGTATGTGTAGGAACTATTGCAGCATTGTGTATGTGTAGGAACTAGTGTAGCATTGTGTGTGTAGGAACTAGAGCAGCATTTTATGTGTAGGAACTAGTGCAGCATTGTGTATGTGTAGGAACTAGTGCAGCATTGTATATGTAGGAACTAGTGCAGCATTGTATATGTAGGAACTAGTACAGCATTGTGTGTGTAGGAACTAGTGTAGCATTGTATGTGTAGGAACTAGTTCAGCATTGTGTATGTGTAGGAACTAGTGTAGCATTGTGTATGTAGGAACTAGTGTAGCATTGTGTATGTAGGAACTAGTGTAGCATTGTGTATGTAGGATCTAGTGTAGCATTGTATGTGTAGGAACTAGTGTAGCATTGTGTATGTAGGAACTAGTGTAGCATTGTGTATGTGTAGGAACTAGTGTAGCATTGTGTATGTAGGAACTAGTGTAGCATTGTATGTGTAGTAACTAGTGTAGCATTGTGCATGTAGGAACTAGTGCAGCATTGTATATGTAGGAACTAGTGTAGCATTGTGTGTGTAGGAACTAGTGTAGCATTGTGTATGTAGGAACTAGTGCAGCATTGTGTATGTAGGAACTAGTGTAGCATTGTGTATGTGTAGGAACTAGTGTAGCATTGTGTATGTGTAGGAACTAGTGCAGCATTGTGTATGTGTAGGAACTAGTGCAGCATTGTGTATGTGTAGGAACTAGTGTAGCATTGTGTATGTGTAGGAACTAGTGCAGCATTGTGTATGTGTAGGAACTAGTGCAGCATTGTATATGTAGTAACTAGTGCAGCATTGTATATGTAGGAACTAGTGTAGCATTGTGTGTAGGAACTTATGTAGCATTGTGTATGTAGGAACTATTGTAGCATTGTGTATGTGTAGGAACTAGTGCAGCATTGTATATGTGTAGGAACTAGTGAAGCATTGTGTATGTGTAGGAACTAGTGTAGCATTGTATGTGTAGGAACTAGTGCAGCATTGTGTATATGTAGGAACTAGTGTAGCATTGTGTGTGTAGGAACTAATGCAGCATTGTATGTGTAGGAACTAGTGTAGCATTGTGTATGTAGGAACTAGTGCAGCATTGTATATGTAGGAATTAGTGCAGCATTGTGTATGTGTAGGAACTAGTGCAGCATTGTGTATGTGTAGGAACTAGTGTAGCATTGTATGTGTAGGATATAGTGCAGCATTGAGTGTGTAGGAACTAGTGCAGCATTGTGTATGTGTAGGAACTAGTGCCTCATTGTGTATGTGTAGGAACTAGTGCAGCATTGTGTGTGTAGGAACTAGTGTAGCATTGTGTATGTAGGAAGTAGTGCAGCATTGTATATGTAGGAACTAGTGTAGCATTGTGTATGTAGGAACTAGTGTAGCATTGTGTATGTAGGAACTAGTGTAGCATTGTGTATGTAGGAACTAGTGTAGCATTGTATGTGTAGGAACTAGTGTAGCATTGTGTATGTGTAGGAACTAGTGCAGCATTGTATATGTAGGAACTAGTGTAGCATTGTATGTGTAGGAACTAGTGTAGCATTGTGTATGTGTAGGAACTAGTGCAGCATTGTATATGTAGGAACTAGTGTAGCATTGTGTGTGTAGGAACTAGTGTAGCATTGTGTATGTAGGAACTAGTGCAGCATTGTCTATGTAGGAACTAGTGTAGCATTGTGTATGTGTAGGAACTAGTGTAGCATTGTGTATGTGTTGGAACTAGTGCAGCATTGTGTATGTGTAGGAACTAGTGCAGCATTGTGTATGTGTAGGAACTAGTGTAGCATTGTATGTGTAGGAACTAGTGCAGCATTGTGTGTGTAGGAACTAGTGCAGCATTGTGTATGTGTAGGAACTAGTGTAGCATTGTGTATGTGTAGGAACTAGTGCAGCATTGTGTATGTGTAGGAACTAGTGTAGCATTGTATGTGTAGGAACTAGTGCAGCATTGTGTGTGTAGGAACTAGTGTAGCATTGTGTATGTAGGAACCAGTGCAGCATTGTGTATGTGTAGGAACTAGGGTAGCATTGTGTATGTGTAGGAACTAGTGTAGCATTGTTTATGTGTAGGAACTAGTGTAGCATTGTGTATGATTAAGAACTAGTGCAGCATTGTGTATGTTTAGGAACTAGTGTAGCATTGTATGTGTAGGAACTAGTGCAGCATTGTGTTTGTAGGAACTAGTGCAGCATTGTGTATGTGTAGGAACTAGTGTAGCATTGTGTATGTGTAGGAACTAGTGTAGCATTGTATGTGTAGGAACTATTGCAGCATTGTGTATGTGTAGGAACTAGTGTAGCATTGTGTGTGTAGGAACTAGAGCAGCATTTTATGTGTAGGAACTAGTGCAGCATTGTGTATGTGTAGGAACTAGTGCAGCATTGTATATGTAGGAACTAGTGCAGCATTGTATATGTAGGAACTAGTACAGCATTGTGTGTGTAGGAACTAGTGTAGCATTGTATGTGTAGGAACTAGTTCAGCATTGTGTATGTGTAGGAACTAGTGTAGCATTGTGTATGTAGGAACTAGTGTAGCATTGTGTATGTAGGAACTAGTGTAGCATTGTGTATGTAGGAACTAGTGTAGCATTGTATGTGTAGGAACTAGTGTAGCATTGTGTATGTAGGAACTAGTGTAGCATTGTGTATGTAGGAACTAGTGTAGCATTGTATATGTGTAGGAACTAGTGTAGCATTGTGTATGTAGGAACTAGTGTAGCATTGTATGTGTAGTAACTAGTGTAGCATTGTGCATGTAGGAACTAGTGCAGCATTGTATATGTAGGAACTAGTGTAGCATTGTGTGTGTAGGAACTAGTGTAGCATTGTGTATGTAGGAACTAGTGCAGCATTGTGTATGTAGGAACTAGTGTAGCATTGTGTATGTGTAGGAACTAGTGTAGCATTGTGTATGTGTAGGAACTAGTGCAGCATTGTGTATGTGTAGGAACTAGTGCAGCATTGTGTATGTGTAGGAACTAGTGTAGCATTGTGTATGTGTAGGAACTAGTGCAGCATTGTGTATGTGTAGGAACTAGTGCAGCATTGTATATGTAGGAACTAGTGCAGCATTGTATATGTAGCAACTAGTGTATCATTGTGTGTAGGAACTTATGTAGCATTGTGTATGTAGGAACTATTGTAGCATTGTGTATGTGTAGGAACTAGTGCAGCATTGTATATGTGTAGGAACTAGTGCAGCATTGTGTATGTGTAGGAACTAGTGTAGCATTGTATGTGTAGGAACTAGTGCAGCATTGTGTATGTGTAGGAACTAGTGTAGCATTGTGTGTGTAGGAACTAATGCAGCATTGTATGTGTAGGAACTAGTGTAGCATTGTGTATGTAGGAACTAGTGCAGCATTGTATATGTAGGAATTAGTGCAGCATTGTGTATGTGTAGGAACTAGTGCAGCATTGTGTATGTGTAGGAACTAGTGTAGCATTGTATGTGTAGGATATAGTGCAGCATTGAGTGTGTAGGAACTAGTGCAGCATTGTGTATGTGTAGGAACTAGTGCCTCATTGTGTATGTGTAGGAACTAGTGCAGCATTGTGTGTAGGAACTAGTGTAGCATTGTGTATGTAGGAAGTAGTGCAGCATTGTATATGTAGGAACTAGTGTAGCATTGTGTATGTAGGAACTAGTGTAGCATTGTGTATGTAGGAACTAGTGTAGCATTGTGTATGTAGGAACTAGTGTAGCATTGTATGTGTAGGAACTAGTGTAGCATTGTGTATGTGTAGGAACTAGTGCAGCATTGTATATGTAGGAACTAGTGTAGCATTGTGTGTGTAGGAACTAGTGTAGCATTGTGTATGTAGGAACTAGTGCAGCATTGTCTATGTAGGAACTAGTGTAGCATTGTGTATGTGTAGGAACTAGTGTAGCATTGTGTATGTGTTGGAACTAGTGCAGCATTGTGTATGTGTAGGAACTAGTGCAGCATTGTGTATGTGTAGGAACTAGTGTAGCATTGTATGTGTAGGAACTAGTGCAGCATTGTGTGTGTAGGAACTAGTGCAGCATTGTGTATGTGTAGGAACTAGTGTAGCATTGTGTATGTGTAGGAACTAGTGCAGCATTGTGTATGTGTAGGAACTAGTGTAGCATTGTATGTGTAGGAACTAGTGCAGCATTGTGTGTGTAGGAACTAGTGTAGCATTGTGTATGTAGGAACCAGTGCAGCATTGTGTATGTGTAGGAACTAGGGTAGCATTGTGTATGTGTAGGAACTAGTGTAGCATTGTTTATGTGTAGGAACTAGTGTAGCATTGTGTATGATTAAGAACTAGTGCAGCTTTGTGTATGTTTAGGAACTAGTGTAGCATTGTATGTGTAGGAACTAGTGCAGCATTGTGTTTGTAGGAACTAGTGCAGTATTGTGTATGTGTAGGAACTAGTGTAGCATTGTGTATGTAGGAACTAGTGTAACATTGTGTATGTGTAGGAACTAGTGTAGCATTGTATGTGTAGGAACTAGTGCAGCATTGTGTATGTAGGAACTAGTGTAGCATTGTATGTGTAGGAACTAGTGCAGTGTTGTATGTGTAGGAACTAGTGCAGCATTGTGTATGTTTAGGAACTAGTGTAGATTTGTGTATGTGTATGAACTAGTGCAGCATTGTGTTTGTAGGAACTAGTGCAGCATTGTGTATGTGTAGGAACTAGTGTAGCATTGTGTATGTAGGAACTAGTGCAGCATTGTGTATGTGTACGAACTAGTGTAGCATTGTGTATGTAGGAACTAGTGTAGCATTGTGTATGTGTAGGAACTAGTGTAGCATTGTATGTGTAGGAACTAGTGCAGCATTGTGTATGTAGGAACTAGTGTAGCATGGTGTATGTAGGAACTAGTGTAGCATTGTGAATGTAGGAACTAGTGTAGCATTGTATATGTAGGAACTAGTGCAGCATTGTGTGTGTAGGAACTAGTGTAGAATTGTGTATGTAGGAACTAGTGCAGCATTGTGTATGTGTAGGAACTAGTGTAGCATTGTGTATGTAGGAACTAGTGTAGCATTGTGTATGTAGGAACTAGTGTAGCATGGTGTATGTAGGAACTAGTGTAGAATTGTGTATGTAGGAACTAGTGCAGCATTGTGTATGTGTAGGAACTAGTGCAGCATTGTGTATGTAGGAATTAGTGCAGCATTGTGTGTGTAGTAACTAGTGCAGCATTGTGTATGTAGGAACTAGTGTAGCATTGTATGTGTAGGAACTAGTGTAGCATTGTGTGTGTAGGAACTAGTGTAGCATTGTGTATGTAGGAACTAATGCAGCATTGTATATGTAGGAACTAGTGTAGCATTGTATATGTAGGAACTAGTGCAGCATTGTATATGTAGGAACTAGTGTAGTATTGTATATGTAGGAACTATTGCAGCATTGTATATGTAGGAACTAGTGTAGTATTGTATATGTAGGAACTAGTGCAGCATTGTATATGTAGGAACTAGTGTAGCATTGTATATGTAGGAACTAGTGTAGCATTGTATATGTAGGAACTAGTGCAACATTGTATATGTAGGAACTAGTGTAGCATTGTGTATGTAGGAACTAGTGTAGCATTGTGTGTGTAGGAACTAGTGCAGCATTGTGTACGTAGGAACTAGTGCAGCATTGTGTGTGTAGGAACTAGTGCAGCATTGTGTATGTAGGAACTAGTGTAGCATTGTATGTGTAGGAACTAGTGCAGCATTGTGTATGTAGGAACTAGTGTAGTATTGTGTATGTAGGAACTAATGCAGCATTGTATATGTAGGAACTAGTGTAGCATTGTATATGTAGGAACTAGTGCAGCATTGTGTATGTAGGAACTAGTGTAGCATTGTATAATTATGTAGGAACTAGTGTAGCATTGTATATGTAGGAACTAGTGCAGCATTGTATATGTAGGAACTAGTGTAGCATTGTGTATGTAGGAACTAGTGTAGCATTGTGTATGTAGGAACTAGTGTAGCATTGTATGTGTATGAACTAGTGCAGCATTGTGTGTGTAGGAACTAGTGTAGAATTGTGTAAGTAGGAACTAGTGCAGCATTGTGTATGTGTAGGAACTAGTGTAGCATTGTGTATGTGTAGGAACTAGTGTAGCATTGTGTATGTAGGAACTAGTGTAGCATTGTGTATGTAGGAACTAGTGTAGCATTGTGTATGTAGGAACTAGTGTAGCATTGTGTATGTAGGAACTAGTGTAGCATTGTGTATGTAGGAACTAGTGTAGCATTGTGTATGTAGGAACTAGTGTAGCATTGTGTATGTGTAGGAACTAGTGTAGCATTGTGTATGTAGGAACTAGTGTAGCATTGTGTATGTAGGAACTAGTGTAGCATTGTGTATGTAGGAACTAGTGTAGCATTGTGTATGTAGGAACTAGTGTAGCATTGTGTATGTGTAGGAACTAGTGTAGCATTGTGTATGTAGGAACTAGTGTAGCATTGTGTATGTGTAGGAACTAGTGTAGCATTGTGTATGTAGGAACTAGTGTAGCATTGTGTATGTAGGAACTAGTGTAGCATTGTGTATGTAGGAACTAGTGTAGCATTGTGTATGTAGGAACTAGTGTAGCATTGTGTATGTAGGAACTAGTGTAGCATTGTGTATGTGTAGGAACTAGTGTAGCATTGTGTATGTAGGAACTAGTGTAGCATTGTGTATGTAGGAACTAGTGTAGCATTGTGTATGTAGGAACTAGTGTAGCATTGTGTATGTGTAGGAACTAGTGTAGCATTGTGTATGTGTAGGAACTAGTGTAGCATTGTGTATGTGTAGGAACTAGTGTAGCATTGTGTATGTAGGAACTAGTGTAGCATTGTGTATGTAGGAACTAGTGTAGCATTGTGTATGTAGGAACTAGTGTAGCATTGTGTATGTAGAACCAGAAACTTCCTGTTAGTAACATAATACTACTTTCTGCATACATATCACATATATACAACAGTACATGTCTGCACTAACTTCCTCTGATAGCAAAGAATACCAACGAACTAGTTGTCTAGTCATAACGAAGAAATATGTGAAACGTTATCTAATGTCTTCATCAGCCAATCAATTTGCTTGAAATGATAAAATACACAACATGAGATTTCTCAGAAAGATGTTGCGAGGAAAATAGCATATAATTGGGTATGAATATGGTAATGTTGTGAGAATGTCAGGGATTCGCAATCCTTCACTTTCATGTTAGCATACAACTAATGACTTACTATTATTCGATCAGAATATTTGAAATACTACTGATCTATTTGATTTCAATATCAGTAATCAGATGAGATGCGTCGTGGCAAAGATTGACGCCATAAAACACGAGTAGGTCGTGCCAATTCGTGGACGTCGTGTAGTGTGTTCGCGTCAGGGGCGAAAGGCCAGCTGTAGCCGTTACGATTATGCCCTTAGGAATTTAGATTCCACATTGTCTCTTCTCTCTCCCTCGTTGCTATGGCTTCCATCAGGAATGAGGTCTCGAGAATGATTAATATAATTTGTAAGAACTTGTTTCGCAATCGAGCTAAACTATATTGTATGAACTAATTAAATGTATCAATATTTAATAGCAGGGGCTTTCTTGTAAGTTTGTATTGACAGTGAACGATGTGTATACAGTCAAATCTGTGTTAGTGGTCACCCAATATTAAACAACCAACCTACATTATACAGCCAGTTTTGAGATTCCCAATATGTTACATATATAAATTTGACCTCCATTAAGCAGCTACCTGTGTGCTAAGCAGCTACTTTCTGTGAGTCCCTTGGCTGACTGCTTATGACACGTTTGACTGTAATGTAGTATCTAGAATAATTAAATACATGCTACCATTCATTCATTGATACATTCCGGATCTGTACGTGTACCGTAACATATACCGTCGCCGTGGCCTAGTGGTTAAAACGTCCGCCTACGGAGCGGGAGGTCGATGGTTCTAACCTAGTTAGGGGTTCATTCTGATATGGTCGGTTAGTGAGCCGCCAGCAAGCTAACCTTAACCCTAGTTACCATTTGCCTACCAGTCTGTCATACAAGCATAGCATTCTGGAAGTACTGATGTTCATAAAAAGAGGTGTCTAATAGCCTATATTTAGCTCACTAGACAGTCATTTCAACTTTGTTTGGCAGGCACCCTTGTGACCGAACTAGGCATGCTATTGGGTGTGATTGTCCATGACTAATAACTTCTCATTCTGTCCGGATACTCATATGACGACACACTAAACGTCTGCCTACAACGTACATGTAACTTGGCTTACAACTACAACGTACACGTAACTAGGCTTACAACTACAACGTACAAGTAACTAGGCTTACAACTACAACGCACAGCTAACTAGGCTTACAACAACAACGTACCCGTAACTAGGCTTACAACTACAACTTACACGTATCTAGGCTTACAACTACAACGTACACGTAACTTGGCTTACAACTACAACGTACACGTAATTATGCTTGCAACTACAACGTACACGTAACTAGGCTTACAACTACAACGTACACGTAACTAGGCTTACAACTACAATGTACACGTAGCTAGGCTTACAACTACAACGTGCACGTAACTACGCTTACAACTACAACGTACAAGTAACTAGGCGTACAACGTACACGTAACTAGGCTTACAACTACAACGTACAAGTAACTAGGCTTACAACTGCAACGTACACGTAACTAGGCTTACAACTACAACGTACACGTAACTAGGCTTACAACTACAACGTACACGTAACTAGGCTTACAACTACAACGTACACGTAACTAGGCTTACAACTACAACGTACACGTAACTAGGCTTACAACTACAACGTACACGTATCTAGGCTTACAACTACAACGTACACGTAACTAGGCTTACAACTACAACGTACAAGTAACTAGGCTTACAACTACAACGTACACGTAACTAGGCTTACAACTACAACGTACAAGTAACTAGGCTTACAACGTACACGTAACTAGGCTTACATCTACAACGTACAAGTAACTAGGCTTACAACTACAACGTACAAGTAACTAGGCTTACAACTACAATGTACAAGTAACTAGGCTTACAACTACAACATACACGTAACTACGCTTACAACTACAACGTACACGTAACTAGGCTTACAACTACAACGTACACGTAACTAGGCTTACAACTACAACGTACACGTAACTAGGCTTACAACTACAACGTACACGTAACTAGGCTTACAACTACAACGTACATGTAACTAGGCTTACAACTACAACGTACAAGTAACTAGGCTTACAACGCAAGAAGGAATACCTTTCGCTTGTTTATATTTTCTTTACCTTAAGGCCAAATATGGGCGTGACCCCGTATTCTTGCTAATATTAAAATACACTTGCATGTATGCAAGCAGAACTCAACTAGAGCTAACAATCATAAATGCACAAATGGAGCAGCTCAAATGGAACAGCTCAAATGGAGCTATAATATACTATGCTCAAGACAACTAGAGCTAACAATCATAAATGCTCAAATGGAGCTGCTCTCAATGGAACTAAAATAAACTATACTCAAATGGCGATATAATTAAGAAATAATAAGTATCAACCGTGGTATATCGCAGAATAACCCGAGTTTGAAGTTGTTATGCGTAGAAATATAACACGAAGGCCTGAGTGATATATTTCTATGCTTAAGAAAGACAAACTCGGGTTATTCTGAAACGTTACCTAACAGAAAAACAAGACGGACAAGAGATTAGCTGATTCTAAATATAGCTCAATTCCGTGAATTCCCACGGTATTTTTTACAAACATCACGTACCTTTCATTCATACAACTTTACACGCATTGTATAAATGGAATAGCCAATACACGGTGCGCGCGCAGCATAGTTCAAGGTAGGTATATCGCAGAATAACCCGAGGTAGATTTTACTCTACAAGTATGTATGTTATTAGCTGGGTCGTGTTTGAATACACTCTATTCAACTGGAGCTAACAATCATAAATGCACAAATGGAGCAGCTCAAATGACGCTATAATACACTATACTCAACTGGAGAGCCCACTTAACCGTCCACTAACAACCTACTGTCCAGCCCACTTAACCGTCCACTAACAACATACTGTCCAGCCCACTTAACCGTCCATTAACAACCTACTGTCCAGCCCACTTAATCTTCCACTAACAACCTGTTGTCGCCCACTTAACCGTCCACTTACAACCTAATGTCCAGCCCACTTAACCGCCCACTAACAACCTACTGTCACCCAATTAACATCCACTTACAACCTACTGTCCAGCCCACTTCACCGCCCACCAAAAACCTGTTGTCGCCCACTTAACGACCACTAACAACCTGTTATCCAGCCCACTTAACAGCCCACTAACAACCTACTGTCGCCCACTTAACAGCCCACTAACAACCTACTGTCGCCCACTTAACCGTCCTCTAACAACCTACTGTCCAGCCCACTTAACCGTCCACTAACAACCTACTGTCCAGCCCACTTAACAGCCCACTTAACAACCCACTATCAACCTACTGTCGCCCACTTAACCGTCCTCTAACAACCTACTGTCCAGCCCACTTAACAGCCCACTAACAACCTACTGTCCAGCCCACTTAACAGCCCACTATCAACCTACTGTCGCCCACTTAACCGTCCACGAACAACCTACTGTCGTCCACTTAACCGTCCACTTACAACCTACTGTGGCCCACTTAATCGTCCACTAACAACCTGTTGTCGCCCACTTAACCGTCCACTAACAACCTATTGTCCAGCCCACTAAACCGTCCACTAACAACCTACTGCCCAGCCCACTTAACCGTTCACTTAAAACCTAAAGTTCAGCCCATTTAACCACCCACTAACAACCTACTGTCGCCCATTTAATCGTCCACTAACAACCTACTGTCGCCCACTTAATCGTCCACTAACAACCTACTGTCGCCCACTTAACTGCCCACTAACAACCTACTGTCGACAACTTAATCGTCCACTAACAACTTACTGTCGCCCACTTAACCGCCCACTAACAACTTATTGTCGCACACTTAACCGCCCACTAACAACATACTGTCGCCCACTTAACCGCCAACTAACAACCTACTGTCCAGCCCACTTAACCGTCCACTAACAACCTATTGTCCGGCCCACTAAACCGTCCACTAACAACCTACTGCCCAGCCCACTTAACCGTTCACTTAAAACCTAAAGTTCAGCCCATTTAACCACCCACTAACAACCTACTGTCGCCCATTTAATCGTCCACTAACAACCTACTGTCGCCCACTTAATCGTCCACTAACAACCTACTGTCGCCCACTTAACTGCCCACTAACAACCTACTGTCGCCCACTTAATCGTCCACTAACAACTTACTGTCGCCCACTTAACCGCCCACTAACAACTTATTGTCGCACACTTAACCGCCCACTAACAACATACTGTCGCCCACTTAACCGCCAACTAACAACCTACTGTCGCCCACTTAATCGTCCACTTACAAGCTACTGTCGCCTACTTAACCGTCCACTATCAACCTACTGTCGCCCACTTAACCGTCCACTAACAACCTACTCTCGCCTACTTAATCGTCCACTTACAAGCTACTGTCGCCCACTTAACCGTCCACTAACAACCTACTGTCCAGCCCACTTAACCGTCCACTAACAACCTACTCTCGCCTACTTAATCGTCCACTTACAAGCTACTGTTGCCTACTTAACCGTCCACTAACAACCTACTGTCGCCCACTTAACCGTCAGCGAACAACCTACTGTCGCCTACTTAACCGTCCACTAACAACCTACTCTCGCCTACTTAACCGTCCACTATCAACCTACTGTCGCTTACTTAACCGTCCACTATCAACCTACTGTCGCCCACTTAACCGTCAGCGAACAACCTGCTGTCGCCTACTTAACCGTCCACTATCAACCTACTGTCGCCCACTTAACCGTCAGCGAACAACCTACTGTCGCCTACTTAACCGTCCACTATCAACCTACTGTCGCCTACTTAACCGTCCATTAACAACCTACTTTCGCCTACTTAACCGTCCACTATCAACCTACTGTCGCCTACTTAACCGTCCACTACCAACCTGCTGTCGCCTACTTAACCGTCCACTAACAACGTGTTGTCGCCCACTTAACCGTCCACTAACAATCTACTGGCTACTGATGATATGATATAGTATTGTAATGTACAGTGTGGTATCTACATGATATGATGGAGTATCGTCATGTACAGTGTGGTATCTACATGATATAATGGAGTATCGTCGTGTACAGTGTGGTATATATATGATATAGTATCGTCATGTACAGTGTGGTATCTACATGGTATGATATAGTATCGTCATGTACAGTGTGGTATCTACATGGTATGATATAGTATCGTCATGTACAGTGTGGTATCTACATGATATAATGGAGTATCGTCGTGTACAGTGTGGTATATATATGATATAGTATCTTCATGTACAGTGTGGTATCTACATGGTATGATATAGTATCGTCATGTACAGTGTGGTATCTACATGATATGATATAGTATCGCCATGTACAGTTTGGTATCTACATGGTATGATATAGTATCGTCATGTACAGTGTGGTATCTACATGATATGATATAGTATCGTCATGTACAGTGTGGTATCTACATGATATGATGGAGTATCGTCGTGTACAGTGTGGTGTCTACATGCTATGATGGAGTATCGTCATGTACAGTGTGGTATCTACATGATATGATGGAGTATCGTCGTGTACAGTGTGGTATCTACATGCTATGATGGAGTATCGTCATGTACAGTGTGGTGTCTACATGATATGATGGAGTATTGTCGGGTACAGTGTGGTATCTACATGCTATGATGGAGTATCGTCATGTACAGTGTGGTGTCTACATGATATGATGGAGTATTGTCGGGTACAGTGTGGTATCTACATGATATGATGGAGTATTGTCGTGTACAGTGTGGTATCTACATGACATGATGGAGTATTGTCGTGTACAGTGAGGTATCTAAATGATATGATATAGTATGGTCAGGTACAGTGTGGTATCTACATGATATGATATAGTATCGCCAGGTACAGTGTGGTATCTACATGATATGATGGAGTATCGTCATGTACAGTGTGGTATCTACATGATATGATGGAGTATTGTCGTGTACAGTGTGGTATCTACATGATATGATGGAGTATTGTCGTGTACAGTGTGGTATCTACATGATATGATGGAGTATTGTCGTGTACAGTGTGGTATATATATGGTATGATGGAGTATTGTCGTGATGGATTCTCAGAATATGAATGGCAGTAATTACAAACTGTCGTTAGGGAAGTTAGATTACATTGTAATGTTCATATCGTGACATACAGGTAATGATTGTAATTTGAGTGTGCTGTAGTCACCTTGTAGTCACCTCGACACCACACCCCTTCCACTCGTCATTAACGAACCTGCAGAAATAACGAAGTACAATAACAGCAAAGCACGTGACTGTTGAGTACACACATGTCATATACAATCTAGAAATAGAACAGTACGTGTATTGTTACTTCGAAATGGCTTATGCGGATATTGGCGTAGGTACGGGAAAACATGGGGCATGTGGGCATGCGGACATTAGCGTAGGTACGGGAAAACATGGGGCATGAGGACATTGGCGTAGGTACGGGAAAACATAGGGCATGTGGGCATGAGGACATTTGCGTAGGTACGGGAAAACATGGGGCATGTGAGCATGAGGACATTGGCGTAGGTACGGGAAAACATGGGGCATGTGGGCATGAGGACATTGGCGTAGGTACGGGAAAACATGGGGCATGTGGGCATGTGGACATTGGCGTAGGTACGGGAAAACATGGGGCATGTGGGCATGAGGACATTGGCGTAGGTACGGGAAAACATGGGGCATGTGGGCATGCGGACATTGGCGTAGGTACGGGAAAACATGTGGGCATGCGGACATTGGCGTAGGTACGGGAAAACATGGGGCATGTGGGCATGCTCACATTGGCGTAGGTACGGGAAAACATGTGGACATGCGGACATTGGCGTAGGTACGGGAAAACATGGGGCATGTGGGCATGCGGACAATGGTGTAGGTACGGGAAAACATGGGGCATGCGGACATTGGCGTAGGTATGGGAAACATGGGGCATTTGGGCATGAGGACATTGGCGTAGGTACGGGAAAACATAGGGCATGTGGGCATGAGGATATTGGCGTAGGTACGGGAAAACATGGGGCATGTGGGCATGCGGACAATGGCGTAGGTACGGGAAAATATGAGGCATGTGGGCATGCGGACATTGGCGTAGGTACGGGAAAACATGGGGCATGCGGACATGCGGACATTGGTGTAGGTACGGGAAAACATGGGGCATGTGGTCATGCGGACATTGGCGTAGGTACGGGCAAACTTGGGGCATGCGGACATGCGGACATTGGCATAGGTACGGGAAAACATGGGGCATGTGGGCCTGCGGACATTGGCGTAGGCACGGGAAAACATGGGGTATGTGGGCATGAGGACATTGGCGTAGGTACGTGAAAACTTGGGGCATGTGGGCATGAGGACATTGGCCTAGGTACGCGAAAACATGGGGCATGTGGGCATGCGGACATTGGCGTAGGTACGAGAAAACATGGGGCATGTGCATTACTCCACTGAAAAGATGTGTCCCATAAATTTGGCTTTGCGGACACAACATCTCATTTGGATAAATAATAAAGGATCTGCAAGGAATTGTGTACGTACTGTTAGGTCCTTACATAAATATACTGCGTAGGCTGTTATATCCTATATATGACGTGTTATATAAAACAGTCAGTAATGTACTGTGTAGGAGGTTATATCCTATATATGACGTGTTATATGAAACAATCCGTAATGTACTGTGTAGGAGGTTATATCTTATATATGACGTGTTATATAAAACAGTCAGTAATATACTGTGTAAGAGGTTATATCTTATATATGACGTGTTATATAAAACAGTCAGTAATGTACTGTGTAGGAGGTTACATCCTATATATGACGAGTTATATAAAACAGTCCGTAATATACAGTGTAGGAGGTTATATCTTAAACTGCTCTGTGCGACATATCTCAATATTACATCCCGTTATATAGTGTGCAACATACTTAACCTCTACAGTGCACCCCTCTGTGTTTGCTTCGTGTTCCTCGCCACCACTTTCATCAAGATCTCTCACAATCAGGTCTACATTAAACACTTCATATACTAACAGTGACTGAAGTGCCACGTGAACCAGTCCATGAGTTCTTAAGGCTCTAGCTACTGCGTGCGTGCTTGCTTGCGTGCGTGTGTGCGTGTGTGTTTTTGTGGTTTTAGGTATCATCGACAGTTTATGTCATATAGCGACTCTCCGCTTCCGACTTCCATCCCGACTTCCGTCCCCGCCTCCGACTTCCGTCCCCACCTCCAATTTCCGTCTCCGCCTCCGACTTCAGTTCCGACTTTCGTCCCCGCCTGCGACTTCCGTCCCCGCCTCCGACTTCCGTCCCCTCCTCCGGCTTCTGTACCCGCCTCCGACTCCCGTCCCCGCCTCCGACTTCCGTCCCCTCCTCCGAATTCCGTCCCCACCTCCGACTTTCGTCCCCGCCTCCGACTCCTGTCCCCGCCTGGGATTTCCGTCCCCACTTCAGACTTCCGTCCCCGCCTCCAACTTCCGTCCCCCCTCCGACTACCGTCCCCGCCTCCGACTTCCGTCACCGTCACCGACTCCTGTCCCCGCCTCCGACTTCCGTCCCCTCCTGCGACTTCCGTCCCCGCCTCCGACTTTCGTCCCCGCCTCCGACTCCTGTCCCCGCCTGGGATTTCCGTCCCCACTTCAGACTTCCGTCCCCGCCTCCAACTTCCGTCCCCCCTCCGACTACCGTCTCCGCCTCCGACTTCCGTCACCGCCTCCTACTCCTGTCCCCGCCTCCGACGTCCGTCATAACACACTGGATGGGGTCTATGTACTATCTTAAGCAGGGGAATTGACATTAATGAATCTATTTAAGCTCTCAGCGCTAGGAAGAAGTGACGCATATTAAATCTTTGACAACTAATGACTCGCTTTACCGTGTTATAATTGACAGGACGTAGGAAATGCCATTTGAATAAATATTCTCTGTAGCCTTATTATTTATGCTGGACTGTCTTCCTCGTGGTGAACACGTTACGGTCAATGTACAGCTCGCTACAGCAGCCTGTAACACAGTGCGGTCAATGTACAGTTCGCTACAGCAGTTTGGAACACAGTGCTGTCAATGTACAGCTCGCTACAGCAGCCTGGAACACTATACGGTCAATGTACAGCTGGCTACAACAACCTGGAACACAGTGCGGTCAATGTACATACCGCTACAACAACCTGGAACGCAGTGCGGTCAATATACAGCTCGCTACAACAACCTGGAACGCAGTGTGGTCAAAGTACAGCTCGCTACAACAGCCTGGAACACAGTGTGGTCAATGTACACTCTCTACAACAACATGGAACACAGTGCTGTCAATGTACAGCTCGCTACAACAGCCTGGAAAACAGTGTGGTCAATGTACAGAGAGCTACAACAACCTGGAACACAGTGTGGTCAATGTACAGCTCACAACAACAACATGGAACACAGTGCTGTCAATGTACAGCTCGCTACAACAGCCTGGAACACAGTGCGGTCAATGTACAGCTCGCTACAACAACCTGGAACACAGTGCGGACAATGTACAGCTCGCTACAACAACCTGGAATACAGTACGGATAATGTACAGAACGCTACAACAACCTGGAACACAGTGCGGTCAATGTACAGCTCACTACAACAGCCTGGAACACAGTGCGGACAATGCACAGCTCGCTACAACAACCTGGAACACAGTGCGGTCAATGTACATCCCCTACAACAGCTAGGATGACAGTGCGGTCAATGTAGATCCCGCTACAACAGCTTGGATGACAGTGCGGTCAATGTACATCCCGCTACAACAGCTTGGATGACAGTGCGGTCAATGTACATCCCGCTACAACAGCTTGGATGACAGTGCGGTCAATGTACATACCGCTACAACAGCCTGGATGACAGTGCGGTCAATATACAGCTCGCTACAACAACCTGGAACACAGTGCGGTCAATGTACATACCGCTACAACAACCTGGAACACAGTGCGGTCAATGTACAGCTCGGTACAACAACATGGAACAGTGTGGTCAATGTAAAGCTCGCTACAACAACACGTAACACAGTGCGGTCAATGTACAGACCGCTACAACAACCTGGAACACAGTGCGGTTAATGTACAGCTCGCTATAACAACCTGGAACGCAGTGTGGTCAATGTACAGCTCACTACAACAGCCTGATACACAGTGTGGTCAATGTACACTCGCTACAACAACATGGAACACAGTGCTGTCAATGTACAGCTCGCTACAACAACCTGGAACGCAGTGTAGTCAATGTACAGACCGCTACAACAACCTGGAACACAGTGTGGTCAATGTACAGCTCACTACAACAACATGGAACACAGTGCTGTCAATGTACAGCTCGCTACAACAACCTGGAACACAGTGCTGTCAATGTACATCCCGCTACAACAGCGTGGATGACAGTGCGGTCAATGTACATCCCGCTACAACAGCATGGAACACAGTGCGGTCAATGTACATCCCGCTACAACAGCATGGAACACAGTGCGGTCAATGTACATCCCGCTACAACAGCATGGAACACAGTGCGGTCAATGTACATCCCGCTACAACAGCATGGAACACAATGCAGTCAATGTACATCACACTACAACAGCATGGAACACAGTGTGGTCAATGTACACCCCGCTACAACAGCATGGAACACAGTGTGGTTAATGTACATCCCGCTACAACAGCCTGGAACACAGTGTGGTCAATCTACATCCCGCTACAACAGCATGGAACACAGTGCGGTCAATGAACATCCCACTGCAACAGCTTGGAACACAGTGCGGTCAATGTACATCCCGCTACAACAGCCTGGAACACAGTGCGGTCAATGTACATCCCCCTACAACAGCTTGGATGACAGTGCGGTCAATGTACATCCCGCTACAACAGCTTGGATGACAGTGCGGTCAATGTACATCCCGCTACAACAGCCTGGATGACAGTGTGGTCAATGTACATCCCGCTACAACAGCTTGGATGACAGTGCGGTCAATGTACACTGGCTACAACAACATGGAACACAGTGCTGTCAATGTACAGCTCGCTACAACAACCTGGAACGCAGTGTGGTCAATGTACAGACCGCTACAACAACCTGGAACGCAGTGTGGTCAATGTACAGACCGCTACAACAACCTGGAACACAGTGTGGTCAATGTACACTCGCTACAACAACATGGAACGCAGTTCTGTCAATGTACAGCTCACTACAACAACCTGGAACGCAGTGTAGTCAATGTACAGACCGCTACAACAACCTGGAACGCAGTGTGGTCAATGTACAGACCGCTACAACAACCTGGAACACAGTGTGGTCAATGTACACTCGCTACAACAACATGGAACGCAGTTCTGTCAATGTACAGCTCACTACAACAACCTGGAACGCAGTGTAGTCAATGTACAGACCGCTACAACAACCTGGAACACAGTGTGGTCAATGTACAGCTCACTACAACAACATGGAACACAGTGCTGTCAATGTACAGCTCGCTACAACAACCTGGAACACAATGCTGTCAATGTACAACTCACTACAACAGCCTGGAACTCCGTGCGGTCAATGTACAGCTCGCTACAACAAACTGAAACACAGTGCGGACAATGTACAGCTCGCTACAACAACCTGGAACACAGTGCGGATAATGTACAGCTCGCTATAACAAACTGGAAAACAGTGCGGTCAATGTACAGCTCGATTAAACAACCTGGAACGCAGTGCGGTCAATGTACAGATCGCTACAACAACCTGGAACACAGTGCGGTCAATGTACAGCTCGCTACAACAAACTGGAACACAGTGCGGTCAATGTACATCCCGCTACATCAGCTTGGATGACAGTACGGTCAATATACATCCCACTACAACAGCCTGGAACACAGTGCGGTCAACGTACATCCCGCTACAACAGCTTGGATGACAGTACGGTCTATGTACATCCCACTACAACAGCCTGGATGACAGTGCGGTCAATGTACATCCCGCTACAACAGCCTGGATGACAGTGCGGTCAATGTACATCCCACTACAACAGCCTGGATGACAGTGTTGTCAATGTACATCCCACTACAACAGCATGAACCACAGTGCGGTCAATGTACATCCCGCTACAACAGCCTGAATGACAGTGTGGTCTTTGTACATCCCGCTACAACAGCCTGAATAACAGTGCGGTCTATGTACATCCCGATACAACAGCATGATACACAGTGCGGTCAATGTACATCCCACTACAACAGCATGGAACACAGTGAAGTCAATGTACATCCCGCTACAACAGCATGGAACACAGTACGTTCAATGTACATCCCGCTACAACCGCTTGGATGACAGTGCGGTCAATGTACATCCCGCTACAACAGCATGGAACACAGTGCGGTCAATGTACATCCCGCTACAACAGCATGGAACACAGTGCGGTCAATGTACATCCCGCTACAACAGCATGGAACACAGTGCGGTCAATGTACATCCCGCTACAACAGCATGGAACACAATGCAGTCAATGTACATCACACTACAACAGCATGGAACACAGTGTGGTCAATGTACACCCCGTTACAACAGCATGGAACACAGTGTGGTTAATGTACATCCCGCTACAACAGCCTGGAACACAGTCTGGTCAATGTACATCCCGCTAAAACAGCATGGAACACAGTGCGGTCAATCAACATCCCACTGCAACAGCTTGGAACACAGTGCGGTCAATGTACATCCCGCTACAACAGCCTGGAACACAGTGCGGTCAAAGTACATCCCCATACAACAGCTTGGATGACAGTGCGGTCAATGTACATCCCCCTACAACAGCCTGGAACACGGTGTGGTCAATGTACATCCCGCTACAACAGCATGGAACACAGTGCGGTCAATGTACATCCCGCTACAAGAGCATGGAACAAAATGCGGTCAATGTACATCCCACGGCAACAGCTTGGATGACAGTATGGTAAATGTACATCCCGCTACAACAGCATGGAACACAGTGCGGTCAATGTACATCCCACTACAACAGCATGGAACACAATGCGGTCAATGTACATCCCACTGCAACAGCTTGGATGACAGTATGGTCAATGTTCATCCCGCTACAACAGCATGGAACACAGTGCGGTCAATGTACATCCCACTGCAATAGCATGGAACAGAGTGCGGTCGATGTACACCCCGCTACAACAGCTTGGATGACAGTATGGTCAATGTATATCCCGCTACAACAGCATGGAACACAGTGTGGTCAATGAACATCACACTACAACAGCATGGAACACAGTGTGGTCAATGTACACCCCGCTACAACAGCATGGAACACAGTGTGGTTAATGTACATCCCGCTACAACAGCCTGGAACACAGTGTGGTCAATGTACATCCCGCTACAACAGCCTGGAACACAGTGCGGTCAATGAACATCCCACTGCAACAGCTTGGAAGACAGTGCGGTTAATGTACATCCCGCTACAACAGCCTGGAACACAGTGCGGTCAATGTACATCCCCCTACAACAGCTTGGATGACAGTGCGGTCAATGTACATCCCCTACAACAGCCTGGAACACAGTGTGGTCAATGTACATCCCACTACAACAGCATGGAACACAGTGTGGTCAATGTACATCTCGCTACAACAGCATGGAACACAGTGCGGTCAATGTACATCCCGCTACAACAGCATGGAACACAATGCGGTCAATGTACATCCCACGGCAACAGCTTGGATGACAGTATGGTCAATGTACATCCCGCTACAACAACATGGAACACAGTGCGGTCAATGTACATCCCGCTACAACAGCATGGAACACAATGCGGTCAATGTACATCCCACTGCAACAGCTTGGATGACAGTATGGTCAATGTACATCCCGCTACAACAGCATGGAACACAGTGCGGTCAATGTACATCCCACTGCAATAGCATGGAACAGAGTGCGGTCGATGTACACCCCGCTACAACAGCTTGGATGACAGTATGGTCAATGTACATCCCGCTACAACAGCATGGAACACAGTGCGGTCAATGTACATCCCGCTACAACAGCATGGAACAAAATGCGGTCAATGTACATCCCACTGCAACAGATTGGATGACAGTATGGTCAATGTATATCCCGCTACAACAGCATGGAACACAGTGTGGTCAATGAACATCCCACTGCAACAGCTTGGATGACAGTGCGGTCAATGTACATCCCGCTACAACAGCTTGGATGACAGTGTTGTCAATGTATACCACGCTACAACAGCTTGGATGACAGTGTGGTTAATGTACATCCCGCTACAACAGCATGGAACACAGTGCGGTCAATGTACATCACGCTACAACAGCTTGGATGACAGTGTGGTCAATGTACATCACACTACAACAGCTTGGGTGACAGTGCGGTCAATGTACATCCCGCTACAACAGCTTGGATGACAGTGCGTTCAATGTACATACAGCTACAACAGCCTGGATGACAGTGCGGTCAATGTACAGCTCACTACAACAGCCTGGAACACAGTGTGGTCAATGTACACTCGCTACAACAACATGGAACACAGTGCTGTCAATGTACAGCTCGCTACAACAACCTGGAACGCAGTGTGGTCAATGTACAGCTCGCTACAACAACCTGGAACGCAGTGTGGTCAATGTACAGACCGCTGCAACAACATTGAACGCAGTGTGATCAATGTACAGACCGCTACAACAACCTGGAACGCAGTGTGGTCAATGTACACTCGCTACAAGACATGGAACACAGTGCTGTCAATGTTCAGCTCGCTACAACAACCTGGAACGCAGTGTGGTCAATGTACAGCTCGCTACAACAACCTGGAACGCAGTGTGGTCAATGTACAGACCGCTACAACAAACTGGAACGCAGTGTGGTCAATGCACAGACCGCTACAACAACCTGGAATGCAGTGTGGTCAATGTACACTCGCTACAACAACATGGAACGCAGTGCTGTCAATGTACAGCTCGCTACAACAACCTGGAACGCAGTGTGGTCAATGTACAGCTCACGACAACAACATGGAACACAGAGATGTCAATGTACAGCTCGCTACAACAACCTGGAACACAGTGCTGTCAATGTACAGCTCGCTACAACAGCCTGGAACACAGTGCGGTCAATGTACAGCTCGCTACAACAAACTGGAACACAGTGCGGTCAATATACAGCTCGCTACAACAACATGGAACACAGGGCGGACAATGTACAGCTCGCTACAACAACCTGGAACACAGTGCGGATAACGTACAGCTCGCTAAAACAACCTGGAACGCAGTGCGGTCAATGTACAGACCGCTACAACAACCTGGAATGCAGTGTGGTCAATGTACACTCGCTACAACAACATGGAACGCAGTGCTGTCAATGTACAGCTCGCTACAACAACCTGGAACGCAGTGTGGTCAATGTACAGCTCACGACAACAACATGGAACACAGAGATGTCAATGTACAGCTCGCTACAACAACCTGGAACACAGTGCTGTCAATGTACAGCTCGCTACAACAGCCTGGAACACAGTGCGGTCAATGTACAGCTCGCTACAACAAACTGGAACACAGTGCGGTCAATATACAGCTCGCTACAACAACATGGAACACAGGGCGGACAATGTACAGCTCGCTACAACAACCTGGAACACAGTGCGGATAACGTACAGCTCGCTAAAACAACCTGGAACGCAGTGCGGTCAATGTACAGACCGCTACAACAACCTGGAACACAGTGCGGTCAATGTACAGCTCGCTACAACAAACTGGAACACAGTGCGGTCAATGTACAGCTCGCTACAACAGCCTGGAACACAGTGCGGTCAATGTACAGCTCGCTACAACAAACTGGAACACAGTGCGGTCAAAGTACAGCTCGCTACAACAACATGGAACACAGTGCGGACAATGTACAGCTCGCTACAACAACCTGGAACACAGTGCGGATAATGTACAGCTCGCTATAACAAACTGGAACACAGTACGGTCAATGTACAGCTCGCTAAAACAACCTGGAACGCAGTGCTGTCAATGTACAGACCGCTACAACAACCTGGAACACAGTGCGGTCAATGTACAGCTCGTTACAACAAACTGGAACACAGTGCGGTCAATGTACATCCCGCTACATCAGCTTGGATGACAGTACGGTCAATGTACATCCCACTACAACAGCCTGGAACACAGTGCGGTCAATGCACATCCCGCTACAACAGCTTGGATGACAGTGCGGTCTATGTACATCCCACTACAACAGCCTGGATGACAGTGCGGTCAATGTACATCCCGCTACAACAGCCTGGATGACAGTGCGGTCAATGTACATCCCACTACAACAGCCTGGATGACAGTGTTGTCAATGTACATCCCACTACAACAGCATGGACCACAGTGCGGTCAATGTACATCCCGCTACAACAGCCTGAATGACAGTGCGGTCTTTGTACATCCCGCTACAACAGCCTGAATAACAGTGCGGTCTATGTACATCCCGCTACAACAGCATGATGCACAGTGCGGTCAATGTACATCCCACTACAACAGCATGGAACACAGTGAAGTCAATGTACATCCCGCTACAACAGCATGGAACACAGTACGTTCAATGTACATCCCGCTACAACAGCTTGGATGACAGTGCGGTCAATGTACATCCCGCTACAACAGCATGGAACACAGTGCGGTCAATGTACATCCCGCTACAACAGCATGGAACACAGTGCGGTCAATGTACATCCCGCTAAAACAGCATGGAACACAGTGCGGTCAATGTACATCCCGCTACAACAGCATGGAACACAATGCAGTCAATGTACATCACACTACAACAGCATGGAACACAGTGTGGTCAATGTACACCCCGCTACAACAGCATGGAACACAGTGTGGTTAATGTACATCCCGCTACAACAGCCTGGAACACAGTGTGGTCAATGTACATCCCGCTACAACAGCATGGAACACAGTGCGGTCAATGAACATCCCACTGCAACAGCTTGGAACACAGTGCGGTCAATGTACATCCCGCTACAACAGCATGGAACACAGTGTTGTCAATGTACATCCCCCTACAACAGCTTGGATGACAGTGCGGTCAATGTACATCCCCCTACAACAGCCTGGAACACAGTGTGGTCAATGTACATCCCGCTACAACAGCATGGAACACAGTGCGGTCAATGTACATCCCGCTACAACAGCATGGAATACAATGCGGTCAATGTACATCCCAGGACAACAGCTTGGATGACAGTATGGTCAGTGTACATCCCGCTACAACAGCATGGAACACAGTGCGGTCAATGTACATCCCGCTACAACAGCATGGAACACAATGCGGTCAATGTACATCCCACTGCAACAGCTTGGATGACAGTATGGTCAATGTACATCCCGCTACAACAGCATGGAACACAGTGCGGTCAATGTACATCCCACTGCAATAGCATGGAACAGAGTGCGGTCGATGTACACCCCGCTACAACAGCTTGGATGACAGTATGGTCAATGTACATCCCGTTACAACAGCATGGAACACAGTGTGGTCAATGAACATCCCACTGCAACAGCTTGGATGACAGTGCGGTCAATCAATGTACATCCCGCTACAACAGCTTGAATGACAGTGTTGTCAATGTATACCCCGCTACAACAGCTTTGATGACAGTGTGGTTAATGTACATCCCGCTACAACAGCATGGAACACAGTGCGGTCAATGTACATCCCGCTACAACAGCTTGGGTGACCGTGCGGTCTATGTACATCCCGCTACAACACCTTGGATGACAGTGCGGTCAATGTACATATCGCTACAACAGCCTGGATGACAGTGCGGTCAATGTACATCCCGCTACAACAGCTTAGATGACAGTGCGGTCAATATACATCCCACTGCAACAACATGGATGACAGTGCGGTCAATGTACATCCCGCTACAACAGCGTGGATGACAGTGCGGTCAATGTAAATCCCGCTACACCAGCCTGGATGACAGTGCGGTCAATGTACTTCCCGCTACAACAGCAGGGAACACAGTGCGGTCAATGTACATCCCGCTACAACAGCATGGAACACAATGCGGTCAATGTACATCCCACTGCAACAGCTTGGATGACAGTATGGTCAATGTACATCCCGCTACAACAGCATGGAATACAGTGCGGTCAATGTACATCCCACTGCAATAGCATGGAACAGAGTGCGGTCGATGTACACCCCGCTACAACAGCTTGGATGACAGTATGGTCAATGTACATCCCGTTACAACAGCATGGAACACAGTGTGGTCAATGAACATCCCACTGCAACAGCTTGGATGACAGTGCGGTCAATGTACATCCCGCTACAACAGCTTGAATGACAGTGTTGTCAATGTATACCCCGCTACAACAGCTTGGATGACAGTGCGGTCAATGTACACCCCACTACAACAGCCTGGATGACAGTGTGGTCAATGTACATACCGCTACAACAGCTTGGATGATAGTGCGGTCAATGTACACCCCACTACAACAGCTTGGATGACAGTGCGGTCAATGTACATCCCGCTACAACAGCTTGGATGACAGTGTGGTCAATGTACATCCCACTACAACAGCATGGAACACAGTGCGTTCAATGTACATCCCGCTACAACAGCCTGGATTACAGTTTGGTCAATGTACACACCGCTGCAACAGCTTGGATGACAGTGTGGTTAATGTACATCGTACTACAACAGCATGGAACACAGTGTGGTCACTGTACATCCCACTGCAACAGCATGGAACACAGTGCGGTCAATGTACATCCCACTGCAACAGCATGGATGACAGTGCGGTCAATGCACACCCCGCTACAACAGCATGGATGACAGTGAGGTCAATGTTCATCCCGCTACAACAGCTTGGATGACAGTGTTATCAATGCACATCCCGCTACAACAGCTTGGATGACAGTGTTGTCAATGCACATCCCGCTACAACAGCTTGGATGACATTGTTGTCAATGTACATCACACTACAACAGCTTGGATGACAGTGTTGTCAATGTACATACCGCTACAACAGCTTGGATGACATTGCGGTCAATGTACATACCGCTACAACAGCTTGGATGATAGTGCGGTCAATGTACACCCCACTACAACAGCTTGGATGACAGTGCGGTCAATGTACTTAACACTACAACAGCCAGGATGACAGTGCGGTCAATGTACATCCCACTACAACAGCATGGAACACAGTGCGGTCAATGTACATCCCACTACAACAGCCAGGATGACTGTGCGGTCAATGTACATCCCACTACAACAGCATGGAACACAGTGCGGTCAATGTACATCCCACTACAACAGCCAGGATGATAGTGCGGTCAATGTACATCCCACTACAACAGCCAGGATGACAGTGCGGTCAATGCACATTCCACTACAACAGCCTGTGTGACAGTGCGGTCAATGTACATCCCACTGCAACAGCATGGAACACAGTGCGGTCAATGTACATCCCACTGCAACAGCATGGATGACAGTGCGGTCAATGCACATCCCACTGCAACAGCATGGATGACAGTGCGGTCAATGCACATCCCGCTACAACAGCATGGATGACATTGCGGTCAATGTACATCCCACTACAACAGCCTGAATGACAGTGCGGTCAATGCACATCCCGCTACAACAGCTTGGATGACAGTGTTGTCAATGTACATCACACTACAACAGCTTGGATGACAGTGCGGTCTATGTACATCCCGCTACAACAGCTTGGATGACAGTGCGGTCAATGTACATCCCACTACAACAGCTTGGATGACAGTGCGGTCAATGTACATCCCATTACAACAGCTTGTATGACAGTGCGGTCAATGTACACCCTGCTACAACATCATGGAACACAGTGCGGGCAATGCACACCCCGCTATAACAGCATGGAACACAGTGCGGTCAATGTACACCCTGCTACAACAGCATGGAACACAGTCCGGTCAATGTACACCCCGTTACAACAGCATGGAACACAGTGCGGTCAATGCACACCCCGTTACAACAGCATGGAACACAGTGCGGTCAATGTACACCCCGCTACAACATCATGGAACACAGTGCGGTCAATGTACATCCCGTTACAACAGCATGGAACACAGTGCGGTCAATGTACACCCCGTTACAACAGCATGGAACACAGTGCGGTCAATGTACACCCCGTTACAACAGCATGGAACACAGTGCGGTTGACATCAACGGGGAGAGCCAATATCAATTACTCAACTGGACATGAAAGGAAATACTACATGACTACACTAGTACATGACTACACTATTACATGACTACACTATTACATGACTACACTAGTACATGACTACACTAGTACATGACTACACTACCCGCGAGGAAGTATGCTTGACATCTAAAGAAGATAGATAGATAGAAAGATGACAACGATTGGGCTTTTCTTGTAGACGTTAAGCTTATTTGCAGAAATAACGGATACATGAGCCCGGGGCGATTACACTATAAAATCCATGTCTAGAATAAGAAGTAGTTTAGCAGAAGTACTTCAAAATCAAACGACGTTGTGTCCGGATTTTGTAAAATGTTTTCACAAAGGAGTAAATCATAATGTACAACCCACAACCTCGAAAATCATAATGTACAACCCACAACCTCGAAAATCAAAATGTACAACCCACAACCTCGAAAATCAAAATGTACAACCCACAACCTCGAAAATCATAATGTACAACCCACAACCTCGAAAATCATAATGTACATCCCACAACCTCGAAAATTATAATGTACAACCCACAACCTCGAAAATCATAATGTACCACCCACAACCTCGAAAATCAAAATGACTGCGCACATAACACCGCAACTGTAGTTTTATTCCTGCTTACCAAAGAAATATGCATCTAGTGCTATATTTCTGCTCAATGACAGTTATTTACACATAACCATGGTGTATATCCTCACTACTAGTTATACGTGACAACAATCTAGTCACAGTACTTGTATCCCGCCAGAGGACAAGTTAGTGAAGTAGTGATAGCGCGTTCACTCCAGGAGCGAACATACAGGAGTTCGAGCCCCGCTGGAGCCGTTACGAGTGTGCCATTAGGCAATGCATTTAAATTCCACATGCCCCTCTCTATCCCTCGTGGCGATTGATTCCATCAGGAATGAGGTCTCGCGAGTGATTAATATAAGTTGTAAGAACTTGTGTCGCAATCGAGGTAAAATAAATCTGTATAAACTAAAACTAACAATTTAATGCCGACTAGTTTATATACAAGACTCGTGAGCTTGGATGAACAGCTTCTATTTATGTTAGGTGTTGTTAACTCGAATATATCACACTTTCTTGATCTCTACATAACTTATGAATTTAACTCTTTCAGCGCCGAATAAATTCAGAGCATGTGCAAACAACATAGATCCAGATCAGCCGCGGCGTAACGCCGCGTCTGATCAGGATCTATGTTGTTTGCTATGCGGACAGGTGCTTCAGCTCCACTGTCTGAAGAGCAATCAGCATATAGCCTGATCAGACGGCGTGTTCTGTTCTGTCCGATCGGGTTCTCTACTTTTTTACAAAGTCGCTTTTATGCGACATTGGCGGTGAAAGAGTTAAAGGGAACATTTCTGAGAGCTGTATTCGTTGAAAGTTCATACATCTGGCTCCAAAACATGATCTTCAGAAAGCAACGATTTTTAATTTTTTTTATTATATTCACTTTTCGTTTCGGTGAAATGGTAACTATGTTCTATGTATCTTTTTAAATATGCTGCTTATTGGATTCCTCTGTTTGTATGAGGATTCCTAGATATAAGACTAAATAACGTGCATGATATTTTTAGACCAATAAATTAATAAGAAAATTACCTTTGGACAAGTTCATTTATCAAAATTGGAAATTTTATCTAAAAATAGTAATACTTATTACTGTCAAATAGTGCAGCTCCTGATGAGACAACTCGTCACGAGCCGGCTCATCTGGATCTACACTTTGTGTAGGTCTATTTAGAGGCATGTAGTGTTGACAGGGTTACTGCTAGGTTAATGTGTGTACTGTGATGCTATCTTGTATGTATATATCGTCTGCTATTCTTGTTTTTTATACATATAAGAATGGCTGTCTTGTGAAACAGCATGTTTGTAACACGTGATGCGTATGCTATCTTCCTATATATCTACAATTAACAATCAGTCATATCCATACATTCTATAAAAAACAAATTATGTGTATCTTCGTTCCATTGATTTTAACAAATTAGCGGTACGGTGACGGTTGATGGTGGTGATGGTGGTGATGGTGATGGTGATGATGATGATGACGATATGATGACGATACGATGACGATACGATGACGATATGATGACGATATGATATGATGACGATATGATGACGATATGATGACGATATGATGATGATATGATGACGATATGATGACGATATGATGATGATATGATGATGATATGATGATGATATGATGATGATATGATGATGAGATGATGATGAGATGATGATGATGATGGTTGAGTATCCGAACAAAAACACAAATCATTTCGCTAACATGGAACTGTGTTAATAAGAAATATAAATTCGTAGATTTCACTTCAATACTCTCAGAAAATAACAAACACCTACAAGATGTTGTATGGGTTCCGAAACTGTCTGCTACTGAAGATCGTTTGACGTCATATAGAATGCCCTCTAATCTGAATGTATCCATCTTACCGTCAATATAAAGACATAATTTAATTCTCTAGCTTTAAGAAATAATGCGGCATTTATATGGTATCGTAATTGTTTCATATTAATGTTTTAGCAAGCCATTACTCATGCTTTAATGTTCTCTAATGGATGGGCCCGGCTTCCTCAAACTTTGTTTTCCCTGCAGACAAGTTAACATCTTAATAAGCGGAAGAACGTCTGCGCAAATGATTGATCAAATTGCTCATTATACAAGCATTCTCACGGAAGTTCTATCCTACTGCTAGTATGTACTTACAACAGAATGTACTCTTGATGTCTCCCACCACAGCCCTTACACGATTCCTCACCAGTTTCCTTCTCTCTCTTTCCCATCTCCCAGTCACCCTTGACTGCCTGTACTCCCGGAAGACACACACTGTGGAGTTATGATTAGTTATTTCATATTTTATTGTATAGGTATATATATATTACATACATACACATGGGTTGGAATAAGGACAATGTTGTATCGTGAATACCAATCTGAAACCATAATCTCAGCTCCATGTCTCTTTTGTTTGTTTGTTTGTTTGTTTGTTTGTTTGTTTGTTTGTTTGTTTGTTTGTTTGTTTGTTTGGTCGGGTTTCACGCATTCATCAGCACCATTTTGGGCTATGTAGCCGGCGGGCAGTAAAACATTTCCTGGGCAGGCTCCAGCGGTTGACTAATACTTGGTGCACCAACCTTGGTAAGAAACTGCCATTTTTCATATAAACAGACACGGCTTGATCGGGGCTCGAACCATCAGTGATAGTAGGTTACAATGGAATACAAGTCAGTGAAGTTAACCAATCGATCACAGAGACCATCGTTCCAGGTCACTCTTTAATAAAAATGCATTCCATAAGCGGTTGGTCGTAGATATTGTACAAACGTGCAGGACCAAAGTTATGTGTGCGACTTTAATCCACCAGAACACAAACAAACAGTCGAACAAACAATTGAACATGCCTCTTACATAGCGAATACGGATCGACCTACTTAACTTCTATAATGTGCTCTAATTCACTAATGTACACATGAGAACGGAGGTAACACAATACTCAATGCCAATCAGAGTTTTACATTTAATGGCGGCTCAATATCGGATTTCTAGTGCGAGGCTTCTTCGTAAGATGCATATCATTAATGGGACACTTAGCAAAGCAGCAATATTGAAGACAATTAACACAGTTCTAAATACATGGCCCATTGCATTACGTCCAGACCGGAAAAACCGAGTAAATGAAAGTCGAACACGCATATAGCAGAGGTGATGTATGGAACAATCTGATACAAGGCTGCAATGGAAGAGCGAGATATAATCTTACAATAGCCTGACAGTAGAATGGTACCCCAGTGAGAGGTGTCACAGTATAAATAAACATCCAGAGGGCAACAGACGCCAAGGCTGCCAACAAGAGAAGAACAACCGGAAGGTAACAGACAGTAAGGCTGCCAACAAGAGAAGAACAACCGGAAAGTAACAGACAGCAAGGCTGCCAACAAGAGAAGAACAACCGGAAAGTAACATACATCAAGGCTGCCAATAGGAGAGGAACAACCGGAAGGTAACAGACAGCAAGGCTGCCAACAAGAGAAGAACAACCGGAAAGTAACAGACACAAAGGCTGCCAACAAGAGAAAAACAACCGGAAAGTAACAGACAGCACAGCTGTTGGCCAGAGAGCAACTACCAGAGAGTAACAGACAGCAAAGCTGTTGGCCAGAGAGCAAGAGCCAGAAAGCAACAGACAGCAAAGCTGTTGGCCAGAGAGAAACTACCAGAAAGTAACAGACCCCAACGCTGTTGGCCAGAGAACAGCAGCCAGAAAGTAACAGACACCAACGCTGTTGGCCAGAGACCAACAGCCAGAAAGTAACAGACACCAAAGCTGTTGTCCAGAGAGCAACAGCCAGAGTGTAACAGACCCCAAAGCTGTTGTCCAGAGAGCAGCAGCCATAAAGTAACATACACCAAAGCTGTTGGCCAGAGAGCAACTACCAGAGCGTAGCAGACAGCAAAGCTGTTGGCTAGAGAGAAACGACCAGAACGTAGCAGACAGCAAAGCTGTTGGCCAGAGAGAAACGACCAGAGCGTAGCAGACAGCAAAGCTTCTGGCTAGAGAGCAACATATAGCAAAGCTGCCAACCAGAGTGCAACTTATAGCAAAGCTGCCAACCAGAGATCAACATATAGCACATCAGCCGACAAGAGAGCAACAAATAGCAAAGCTGCCGACTAGAGAGCAACATATAACACAGCAGCCTACTAGAGAGCAACATATTGCAATGCTGCCAACCATAGACTAACAAAACCCGAAAGATTCACTCATCATGAATAGGCCATAGTGCAAAACAACTGTTTTATTCAGCGCCACCGTATCAACTCGAACGAACTATTTTCATAAAATGTCATACTGTTATACGGCTCTGGTAATAACGATGGGTGGTTATATAGTATGCCGAGATAGCTGTGATATCATAGTTTACTGTCAGATGTATTTGGTACCTGAATGCCCTATTGGTACCTGAATGCCCTATTGGTACCTGAATGCCCTATTGGTACCTGAATGCCCTATTGGTACATGAATGCCCTATTGGTACATGAATGCCCTATTGGTACCTGAATGCCCTATTGGTACCTGAATGTCCTATTGGTACCTGAATGACCTATTGGTACCTGAATGCCCTATTGGTACCTGAATGCCCTATTGGTACATGAATGCCCTATTGGTACATGAATGCCCTATTGGTACCTGAATGCCCTATTGGTACCTGAATGTCCTATTGGTACCTGAATGACCTATTGGTACCTGAATGCCCTATTGGTACCTGAATGTCCTATTGGTACCTGAATGTCCTATTGGTACCAGCATGCCCTATTGGTATCTGAATGCCATATTGGTACCAGCATGCCACTTGTTGGTATCGACCCTCGATACCATGGTATCAGATCACAACCTACTCATGCTTATATACCTAACAACTTACTTTATCAGCTAAATAGAACCAGTTCACATTAGTTTGCATTCATCGGAAAATCCAGCCTAATATATTGAATAACGTACAGTATTTAAATCACCTTAAATTCGCCAATATGCACTATAAGATAGGGAAAACACAAACTTTGTTGAGGCCCTCAGAATCGATATTCTACCTCGGGGCGATGTTGGTGTTTCCTGCGATTTGCATTTTTCACATTTTCGGATTGTGTTTACTCATACAGTAGTATGATACTTTGTAGAGATGCAACCATTATAATCCGATATAATGCTTGGATAATGTGATATCAAGGGAGGGTTGACATTTCTACCATTTGCATTATGTGCAATAAACTAATATGTCTATGATACTGGTCGGACTGGATATATCTGGACTGTCGAAAAATGTAAATGCAATCAGTACAGAAATGGCCATTGTCTATTTCAGTAGTGAATTCACCGTGAAACAGTTACTATAGGTGAAATATAATCTTGTTTCTGGGTTCTGAGAGCGTTTGATCCAGTGAATACAGTTCTAAGAGCGTTTGTTCCAGTGAATAGGGTTCTGAGAGCGTTTGTTCCAGGGAGTAGGGTTCTGAGAGCGTTTGTTCCAGTGCGTAGGGTTCTGAGAGCGTTTGGTCCAGTAAATAGGGATCTGAGAGAGTTTGTTCCAGTGAATAAGGTTCTGGGAGCGTTTGTTCCAGTGAATAGGGATCTGAGAGCGTTTGTTCCAGTGAATAGGGTTCTGGGAGCGTTTGTTCCAGTACGTAGGGTTCTGAGAGCGTTTGTTCCAGTGAGTAATGTTCTGATAGCGTTTGTTCCAGTGAATAGGGATCTGAGAGCGTTTGTTCCAGTGAATAGGGTTCTGAGAGCGTTTGTTCCAGTGAGTAGGTTTCTGGGAGCGTTTGTTCCAGTGAATAGGGTTCTGAGAGCGTTTGTACCAGTGAGTAGGTTTCTGGGAGCGTTTGTTCCAGTGAGTAGGGTTCTGGGAGCGTTTGTTCCAGTGAGTAGGGTTCTGGGAGCGTTTGTTCCAGTGAGTAGGGTGCTGGGAGCGTTTGTTCCAGTGAGTAGGGTTCTGGGAGCGTTTGTTCCAGTGAGTAGATTCCTGATAGCGTTTGTTCCGGTTAATAGGGATCTGAGAGCGTTTGTTCCAGTGAATAGGGTTCTGAGAACGTTTGTTCCAGTGAGTAGGGTTCTGAGAGCGTTTGTTCCAGTTAAAAGGTTTCTGGGAGCGTTTGTTCCAGTGAGTAGGTTTCTGGAAGCGTTTGTTCCAGTGAGTAGGGATCTGAGAGCGTTTGTTCCATTGAATAGGGTTCTGAGAGCGTTTGCTCCAGTGAGTAGTGTTCTGGGAGCGTTTGTTCCAGTGAATAGGGTGCTGGGAGCGTTTGTTCCAGTGAGTATGGTGCTGGGAGCGTTTGTTCCAGTGAGTAGGTTTCTGGGAGCGTTTGATCCAGTGAGTAGGGTGCTGGGAGCGTTTGTTCTAGTGAATAGGGTTCTGAGAGCGTTTGTTCCAGTGAATAGGGTTCTGAGAGCGTTTGTTCCAGTGGATAGGGTTCTGAGAGCGTTAGTTCCAGTGCATAGGGATCTGAGAGCGTTTGTACCAGTGAATAGGGTTCTGAGAGCGTTTGTTCCAGTGAATAGGGATCTGAGAGCGTTTGTTCCAGTGAATATTGTTCTGAGAGTGTTTGTTCCAGTGAGTAGGGTGCTGGGAGCGTTTGTTCCAGTGAGTATGTTTCTGGGAGCGTTTGTTCCAGTGAATAGGGTTCTGAGATCGTTTGTTCCAGTGAATAGGGGTCTGAGAGCGTTTGTTCCAGTGAATAGGGTTCTGAGAGTGTTTGTTCCAGTGATTAGGGTTCTGAGAGCGTTTGTTCCAGTGAGTACGGTCCTGAGAGCGTTTGTTCCAGTGAATAGGGATCTGAGAGCGTTTGTTCCAGTGAATAGGGTTCTGAGAGCGTTTATTCCAGTGAATAGAGTTCTGAGAGCGTTTGTTCAAGGGAGTAGTGATATGAGAGCGTTTGTTCCAGTGACTAGGGTTCTGAGAGCGTTTGTTCCGGTTAATAGGGATCTGGGAGCGTTTGTTCCAGTGAATAGGGTTCTGAGAGCGTTTGTGTCAGTGAGTACGGTCCTGAGAGCGTTTGTTCCAGTGAATAGGGATCTGAGAGCGTTTGTTCCAGTGAATAGGGTTCTGAGAGCGTTTATTCCACAGTTAGAGTTCTGAGAGCGTTTGTTCAAGGGAAGTAGTGATATGAGAGCGTTTGTTCCAGTGACTAGGGTTCTGAGAGCGTTTGTTCCGGTAATAGGGATCTGGGAGCGTTTGTTCCAGTGAATAGAGGTTCTGAGAGCGTTTGTGTCAGTGAGTAGGGTTCTGAGAGCGTTTGTTCCAGTGAATAGAGTTCTGAGAGCGTTGTTCAAGGGAGTAGTGATATGAGAGCGTTTGTTCCAGTGACTAGGGTTCTGAGAGCGTTTGTTCCGGTTAATAGGGATCTGGGAGCGTTTGTTCCAGTGAATAGGGTTCTGAGAGCGTTTGTTCCATTGAATAGGGTCCTTAGAGCGTTTGTTCCAGTGAGTACGGTCCTGAGAGCGTTTGTTTCAGTGAATACGGTCCTGAGAGCGTTTGTTCCAGTGAGTAGGGATCTGAGAGCGTTTGTTCCAGTGAATAGGGTCCTGAGAGCGTTTGCTCCAGTGAGCTAGGATGCTGGGACAGCCGTTTGTTCGGTGACTAGGTTTCTGGGACGAGTGTGTTCCAGTGAGTTGGTGCTGGGATCGTTGTTCCAGTGAGTAGGTCTTCCGGGGGGCGTTTGATCCATTGAGTAGGGTGCTGGGAGCAGTTTGTCTAGGAATAGGGTTATAGAGAGCGTTTGTTCCAGTGAATAGGGTCTGAGAGCGTTAATTCCAGTGCATAGGGATCTGAGAGCGTTTGTTCCAGTGAATAGGGTTCTGAGAGAGTTTGTTCCAGTGAATAGGGATCTGAGAGCGTATGTTCCAGTGAATAGGGTTCTGAGAGTGTTTGTTCCAGTGATTAGGTTTCTGGGAGCGTTTGTTCCAGTGAGTAGGGTGCTGGGAGCGTTTTTTCCAGTGAATAGGTTTCTGGGAGCGTTTGTTACAGTGAATAGGGTTCTGAGAGCGTTTGTTCCAGTGAATAGGGTTCTGAGAGCGTTTGTTCCAGTACATATGGATCTGAGAGCGTTTTTTCCAGTGAATAGGGTTCTGAGAGCGTTTGTTCCAGAGAATAGGGTTCTGAGAGCGTTTGTTCCGGTTAATTGGGATCTGAGAGCGTTTGATCCAGTGAATATGATTATGAGAGTGTTTGTTCCAGTGAGTAGGGTCCTGAGAGCGTTTGTTCCAGTGAGTACGGTACTGAGAGTGTTTGTTCCAGTGAGTAGGGATCTGAGAGCGTTTGTTCCAGTGAATAGGGTCCTGAGAGCGTTTGTTCCAGTGATAGGGACCTGAGAGCGTTTGTTCCAGTGACTAGTGATCTGAGAGCATTTGTCCAGTGAATAGGGATCTGAGAGAGTTTGTTCAGTGAATAGGGTTATTAGAGCGTTTGTTCCAGTGAGTAGGGTTCTGAGAGTGTTTGTTCCAGTGAGTAGGGATCTGAGAGCGTTTGTTTCAGTGCCTAGGGTTCTAAGAGCGCTTGTTCCAGTGAATAGGGTTCTGGGAGCGTTTGTTCTAGTGAGTAGGGTACTGAGAGTGTTTGTTCCAGAGAGTAGGGATCTGAGAGCGTTTGTTCCAGTGACTAGGGTTCTGAGAGGGTTTGTTCCAGTGAATAGGGTTCTGAGAGCGTTTGTTCCATTGAGTAGTGTCCTGAGAGCGTTTGTGCCTGTGAGTACGGTCCTGAGAGCGTTTGTTCCAGTGAGTAGGGATCTGAGAGCGTTTGTTCCAGTGAATAGGGTTCTGAGAGCGTTTGTTCCGGTTAATTGGGATCTGAGAGGGTTTGTTCCAGTCAATATGATTCTGAGAGTGTTTGTTCCAGTGAGTAGGGTCCTGATAGCGTTTGTTCCAGTGAGTACGGTCCTGAGAGCGTTTGTTCCAGTGAGTATGGATCTGAGAGCGTTTGTTCCAGTGAATAGGGTCCTGAGAGCGTTTGTTCCGGTTAATCGGGATCTGAGAGCGTTTGTTCCAGTGACTAGTGTTCTGAGAACATTTGTTCCAGAGAATAGGGATCTGAGAGCGTTTGTTCCAGTGAATAGGGTTCTATGAGCGTTTGTTCCAGTGAGTAGGGTTCTGAGAGTGTTTGTTCCAGTGAGTAGGGATCTGAGAGCGTTTGTTTCAGTGCCTAGGGTTCTAAGAGCGCTTGTTCCAGTGAATAGGGTTCTGGGAGCGTTT